>JAQQPU010026471.1:0-11493 GCA_029168905.1 Artemia sp. Kazakhstan ARC1039 | reverse complement strand
ATTTCTGTTCAAAATCAGTGGCAATCATGGATTCTCTGCTGTTCATCAGATGATTCAAATCTTCCAGTTTTGCAATCCTAAAGTGATGAACTTATGTTTTCATAATAATTAAATGTTATAATTAATTATGTTATCATAATGATTAAATCTAATTAAACCAACCGAAAAATAAAATCAAACTTTCTAATGATTCAAGTCTCATTAAATCTGAATATCATAAGCAATATTGTAAGCATAAGCAATTACAATTAAGGGCTGGAGAGGACGTAAGATGACGTCTGACTCTTCTATCCACTTTGATCAATCGAGAGTGTCTCTGCTTCCCTCATTCCGATGTTTGCCATCGTCAGGAACTCGGACAGTTATACAACGTTGAACAATACAATTATCTTCCAGCAAAATTTGCCTCTAAAGAACATTTTCTTATGTTTTAAAAGAATATATTATAAATATTATAAAATAATAATATTTATAGGAAAATAAGCACATCCTCCGATTACATTTAGATTACATCCGATTAATAGTATTTTTTTATAATAACAAAAGGAATTAAATAATGTAATTTATGATGAAACAACTAATTAACAAAATGAACTTATTTACTGTGCCCATTTTTATCCATAAAAAATCTGATAATTTCCCCACCTTTTGGTTAAGTTTATGAGTGTGCTAATTTAATTTTGCCGCAAAAAGACACTAATTGGGTAATCTTCCACAAGTTAAAGAAGTAAATTATAAAGGCTGGTAAGGAACGCAGCCATTTCTTCTTCTCGTACCAAATAAAAGCGTTTAATGATGTTTAACTCTACTACTAATACTAGTACTAACAACTCACCGCAGCACCAAGCCACCTGAGGCAAACACAGCTACGTACGCTTCTCCTCCATCCCAATCTATTCAAAGCCTCCCTCTTTATGCCCTCCCGGGAAGTTCACATTTCCCTTAAATCTTTCTTTTTGACTTCCTTCCACACCCTAATCGCGGACGACCTGCTTTCTGTTTAGCCCTTGACGGTTGGCAGAAAAGGACATTCTTAGGCAATCTGCCATGTGGAGAACGTGCACTGGCCATCTCAACCTTTCTCTCATTATAGCCCTAGAAAGCGGGATTGAACCACACTTTTCATACAGCCTACTGTTTGGAATACGGTCAGTCAACCGGGGCCCAGAACAGTCCGTAGGCTATTTCTCTGGAAAACATATAACAAATCTTCATCCGCATTTCGGAGCGTCCATGCTTCAGAACCAATGGATCACTGTCATTACAGCAGCCTCCTGTATTCTAATCTTGATTTGAAGACTTATCTTCCTATTCTTCCAAATTTGTTTAACTTTAGGGCTTAGACTCTTCAACAATAAGAGAACAATATTCAATAATCAATTGCAATTAATTCTAATAGCGTGGAACGCGGCTCCAACTAATTCTTGTTCTCCTGGTACACGAGAACGTTTAGCTCTACTACCTAGCGCCAATTTGACAATACTACTACTAACAACTCACTCACCACCAAGCTGCCTGAGGTCATCTCCTCTACCTAAATCTATTCAAAGTTTCACTTCTTACCCTTCCCATGTAGTTCCAGTTTCCTTTAAAATCTTTCTTACGACCTCCCCCCCCCCCCACATTCGAGAAGGAACTGTGTTTCGTTTGGCTCCAGACCGATGGACAAAAATGGACATTATTTAATCATGTGTAGCAGTTAGTTGAAATTTTGAGTAATAACCTTCTTCGTTTTTCTTTACGTGGCACAGCATTATGTTTAAAGGTGTTTAACGTTATGTTTAAAGGCGTTATGTTTTAAAGGCGTTATGTTTAAAGGCGTTAAAATTTTCAAAATGCGTTTTGTTCATCCGTAGTTTATATTTTGTTGCTCTTGTCTTGAACTTTTCCCCATAACGTTAGGTAAACATACGCAACATAAAATTCTAAGTGAAGCTCGATTCCACTTAGCACTGTCTAATTTACGGACAAAATCTACTCCGTAAATTATATAACATAGCATAAAGTATAGTAAAGAGACACCTGCCTTTCATGAATGATATTTTCATGAACATGGCCCCCTTCTCCCACTTCCACAAGCTTGTCCAATACATTCAATCCAATATATTATCACAGAGCTATTGCCCATGGGCAATATATTTCCATAAAATTTTAACTTTGATGCTGCTTTTTTTGCTTGTATTTGAGCTGGGAGGGGGTGCTATAATTCATTTTTCCCCTGGCCTCACCAACTCTAGGAACGACTCTGAATACAAGCCTCCCCCGCCACTTCCGTAAAAGATCCTATTTTTATCCAATTTATACTACATTCACTAAACTACTATTTTTATGAAAAAAGAAAAACAATTTTATTTACGAGTCTAGTAATAGACTCGCCCCTCCCCCACCACTTCCTCCCAAATTCCTAATTGTGCCGGTATGCTAAATGGACTTAGCTTTCATGGGCACCAATTTGTGAAAATATAGGGGTGGATAGCTTTTATAGAAAAAACAAATAAGGAATTTTTGGTGGTACAATAAAACCTCGGTGGTAATCCCCCCTCCTATTATCACCAGAGTCAGTTTTGCTTTGTTGAAAGTAAAAATTAAATTCCTTTCATCCACCTGTAGTTAAATGTTGGATCAATATGATTGTTAGTATAGGGTCCTCTACAGGCTTTTCCCAATAAATTCAATCCCAAATCATTCTCTATTGGAAACTTGGAGCTATCCATATCTGGAGCGATCAATATTACTCGCTGAAACAAAGATTGAATGGACAGGCGTATAGATTTTCCTTTCCTGATACTACAAAAATCTATAGCCCTTATCGTAGTATCGATAATTAATGGGTAAATAGTTTTTCTATATTTTTGGAAGGAACTACAGAGATGTTTTTCTTTTTGACGGAATGTAGTGCGTTTAAACTTCGATTAATGGATGGATGGACTTGGGGGAGGGAGGCAGGGAAGAATCTCCAGCATTTTTTTTTTGGGGGGGGGGGATCCGATTGCGGAAAGTCAAGGGGCTTGGGCTGTATAAAAAACCCTTTCCCCCCTTTTTTTTGGGGGGGGGGGAATTCCCCCTTGCCCCACAGAAACGACGCCCCTGAATAGGTCTCTCCAATCCCACAATCATGTAATTTTTTCATTGTTTGAATGGGCAGGGATTTAGTAATTTCCCCCATGAGGGGCATGACTCCGAAAATTATCCTTTTCAGGGTCTCCTTCTTTTTTAGATATCTTTTGAACTTTGGGGGGGGGTATCTCGTACCTCCCAAGTGGTTTTTCTTATTGTAGCCCCTTTGAATAATAAGTGAAAAAGAAAACAACAACGTAGCCTTTTCAGCTGAAACCAAAATTGGTTATTATATTGGCATAATTATATCAGGCTATATGGGTATATTGTTATACCCGTATACATATGGGTACGATAAAAGAATGATGAGATAAAATAATTTCCATGATCCATATTATAATATTAACATCTAATTGGAGGGGGGCTCTGAGTAGAAATTTTTTCAAGAATTATCATCACCGGCTAAATGGTTCTCATTATCATATTATATTATATTCTTATTATTTATATTATATACCAATATATTTGAACACTTTTTTATTTAGTTTTTTACTTTCGAAGGACTTGATAGACTCTGAACTTTAAAAAAAATTGACATAAGGACTTTTCATAAAGTCCTTTCGCAGCCAAAGAATTCTGGACATTTAAAAATCAGATTATTTTTGTGCTGAAATAAAATCCAGCATTGAGTTAAAGAGAAAATGAGAGATTGCTATAGTGAATGTGTGCTTAATTCCATTGGTTTTCGTCTATAGCGTCTTTTTGTATTCCAGTTATTATTGCTTAAGCATGCATCAGTAAAAAAAAGTCAAACCTGATTGGCTCTTCTGTGTGTCTGTGAAAATTTTTCGCCAATAAAACACGGAAGATTTAAATTAAACCTGTATGGTCTTCCTGCATTCAATGTTAAACCTGTAAAAAGAAAGTAAATGCATGAGTCACAATATTTTCTAAAATGCAGTCCCTCTGTCTCTGTGACAGCTTCTTCTTTTTGAATTTTTCATCACTGGTTGTCAAGGCTGTATTCAAGGGGAGCGGTTTACGGGGATTAACCCCCCCCCCAAAGAAAAAGAAGTCCGACTCGTTAAAACGTAACAAAAAAAGGATTTTCACACTAAACTTACGTTAAGTTTAGGATAAAAAACGTAACTTAGCCACTTAGTATAGACAATTAAGTACGTAGGCTAATGTGAAAGCTGCTTTAGGTGGAACAGCGGTAGTATTATTCTTCTTTTCTCCAGCTTTCATTTATAAATTCCGATATACATCTGATTGAAGGTACAAGCATTGAGTACTCTTTGTACGTCTGCGAACCCTTATAAATGGTACAGTGGCACAAATTCACGACAATGTAGGGGGGAGGCAAAGTGATTTTTTCAGGATCTGGGGGGGGATACTTACGTTTTGTAGCGACGACACCAGAGAAGTGAAGTTACGTTGATCCTAATGAAATATACCAATATATGATGAAAATATAATAGTTTAGTAACAAAATTGTAGAAACTATAGCAGAGAATTGGGGAAAACAGAACGCCCAGAAAGCATTATATTAAATACCTCACCACATCTATATATTAAATATTTAATTAAAATATACCTGCATAGTACTTTATCTCGCCCAGGCTAAGCCGCTTATCTCCGAGTGCACACAGAAAACCGGTTTCATTACAGATCAAGAACAAAGTGTGGTCGCTATAACACGTAAGTACCTCTGGGAAGATGTGAAAATACCAAAAAGTATTGAGAATGCCAAAAGTATTTGGTACTTGTATGATAACCCCCCTACCGCTCAAGCTGTCATACAAGTGTGTATATCATAAAAGTACCAAATATTTTTTTAATGTCGGATACCCTGCCCCCCCCTACCTGCAACTGACGCTCCTGCCCTGGGGTTGCTTGTGAAACAAGTGTCCTAGGCTATTGGCTACTGTAACATGAGACTGAGTGTGACAATAAGGTGAAGACCAAATCATTTGTTTGGTCTATAGATCCGCAGGGGGTATCTGAAGATCATTGATTGATGAGATATACTTGTCAACAGAGGACTCTTATCATGTTCTACCAGAGGGCTAAAGATGTCAAACCAAAATGATTTAAAACAGATGTTTTTGTTTCTTTAAGAGAATTATCGGGAAGAATTTGAATTATCGTTTTCTTCTGTAGTCAATCGGTTTGATGGGGTTGTATCTGTTTCTGATAAAAAGGGACAGGGTTGTGTTTTGTCAAAAAAGGTAGGAACTTGATTGTTTGATATTGAACGATTTATTGTTGCTGCCACGTATCTAATATTTTTCACTCTTAGCAGGTAGGCTATTTGCCAAAAATGATTNCTAATATTTTTCACTCTTAGCAGGTAGGCTATTTGCCAAAAATGATTGGTTAATATGTCATTAAAGGGAGGACTACATGGGCCAGGGTCCCTCTTAGGCTATCTACATTTTCCTACCGATCCTCCCTGTTAAGATTAGCTTAATCCCCATTCACAATAAGACTTTACTAATACCGAGATTTAATTACGCTAATTTAAACCGATTTGATTTTTCATAGAATTTTTCTGATTGGTTGAAATATCGGAAAATTCTGATTGACTGAAATTAGCGCTTGCTAAGTCTCAATATTAGTAAAGTCTCATAACGTCAGATATGATCTTACTCGTGACAGTAAAATAACAGTGACGTCATATTCTTCAATGCTAATGAAATAAAGTAAAATAGGACGAATTTATAATAGTTAATAAACAAATTTGGGCTATATATTTGCATATTGGGGGGGGGGTAAAGAATACCCTATATTAAATACCTAACCTAACCTAGGTACATTTTTCTCCCCCTAAACCCCAAAAAAGAACAGTTTAAATATCGTAAACGCATTGAAAACCACGCTATGCATTGCATTACTCTATAGCGGTCTCTTGAATTAACCTGTCAAAAACGGGTTTTTCGTGACTGGTTCCTTTGTAAAGGCCCATATAGTGCCCAAGTACCAAAACAAGTTTTTTTTTTATCAAATGAAAGTAAGGAGTAGCATTAAAACCTAAAAACGAACTGAAATTATTGCGTATATAAGATCCCCTTCCTCAATACCTCGCTCTTACACTGAATCTTAAGTCCTTACACTAAAATCTTAGTTCTTAAAAAAAACAAAAAAACTTCTCATTCAAATTCAACGGCCCTTGTGTTTAAGCAGTCTTCCTTAAAGTATTGCAATGAAAAGTCAAACTTTAGCGTAAAGAACGAGGGCTGGGGAATGGTTTGTTTCCTTTACTATTGGACAGAGTCGCTACCTACTCACATTTCGTTAGCATGAGCTGTTTGATTATGGGCGAGGTCAAGAAACTGATTTCGGTGGTCTGACCTGAAGAATTGAGACTTGGCTTCGTAGCTCCTCAAACTGTTACCGTAGCACTTAAGTGATTGTGTCCCTATTCCCTCAGATTGTGACATATGATAGTGACTTAAAAAGATCTGTGATTCATGGTTACAAACAGATATTATCATGGTCGGTTTTTCTATTTTATATATTAAATATATAAATATATTATTTATATATTAAATTTATTAAATATAAGTGAACTTCAGTTCTTCAACAATATTTTATTAGAAGTTTGTGCATAGTAATTCCCATCTTAATCCCCCATTCCCCCCCCCATAATCCCCCCCCGTTTTCATTTACACTTTAATCAATGGAAAAATCTACGGATTTAGCACTTTTACTAGTACTACATTTATTTAGCACTATCTACTAAATCCGTTACTATGCGGCTCGTATGAAACGGTTTTTAATGTAAATTTCCTGGTTTTGTGCATATTCACGCACTTTCTTCCACATTGTTATTGGGAGGGGGAGGCTATAAAAATTTTAGTATGAAATGTTTGGTAATAATTGAGGAAATTGTCTTCGAGAGGGGGTTGAAGTTCTTATTCTTGGGTGTGACTGGCTCTCATCCACAACCAAGTCAATCTTAGTCAACGTAGTGACTAAGTAAATGATATGTAGCTATTGTTGAATTCAGTCGGTTTCCCATCTTCGTTCTTATTAATATGTGGCAGGGGAGGAGAGGGGGGGGGGGGGTAAAGCCCAACACATTGTTTTCCCCGTTTCTTTATTGAATCAATATGTAGCAGAAAAAATTGGTACTTACGTGTTATCCCGACCATACTCAAGAAGTGAAGTTAGGGTAATCATAATGAATTATACCGAAATATAATGAAAATATAATACTTTATTAACAAAATTATGGAAACTACAACAGAGGATATGGTAATCAGGCCGCTCAGAAGATATTATATTAAATACCTAACGTAGCCAACTCTATATATTAAACATTTAATTAGAATATACCTGCATAGTAGTTTACCTCACTCAGGCTGAACTGATTATCTGAGAGCGCACACAGAAAAATCGGTTATAAACAGATCAAACTTCTTGAGTGTGGTCAGGATAACACGTAAGTACAAAAAATATTTAAATAATATTGATTATTATATTAAATATGATATTATTTTAAATATAGGCCTATTATTTTATTATTTTAAATATAATATTATTTTTAAATATTATATTATTACAATTAAATCATAAAATATAAATTATTATTTATTATTTATATATTGATTATTATTTTTAAATATAAATATTATAATAAATAAATATATTATTTTCTTTAATTGTATAATTTTAAATGTAATTATTATAGCTATTTTAAATATAGTTTTAAATTATTATTTATCATATTATTTAAATTAAATTGAAAATTATTTAATTTAATCATATGAAATCATATGAAGTGTTAAAAATCATATACTCTACGAAATGGCACGATTTTGGACGCCTTGAAAGAATTATTTATTATTTTTTTCTGTTTCGAATAAACTGGTTTGGTGCCCGAACAACCCACAGGTGGTCACTTATACCTAACGGAGGTAGCGTAATTTGGGTATTATAATATTCTGGACCGTTGCTAAAAATAAGATCCAACATACGTTTACCTCTTGTTGGCACATTGACAACTTGGTTAAGCGACACAAAATTGCTTAGCCATTTGGGATCCAAATCGTTAAAGTTGCCACACATTATGACATTATGATTAATTATTATGTATCATATAATTTAAATTGAATTGAAAATTATTTAATTTCAAATAATGGCCCTCCTATTTGCACCAATCTACTTGCTGACAAAATCATATGAAGTGTTAAAAATCATATACTTTACGAAATGGCACGATTTTGGAAGCCTTGAAAGAATTATTTTGCATGTAGTTTGCATGTTGCAGGTTTTAATACATTATTTGTGTGCAGATAACGCTGACAGATCAGTAATGGTCGGTTTGAGACAGATTGAGGGCCGGTGCGTATTGACAATACCTGACAATTGACAATGACAACATATTGACAATTGCCAACTTTCAATATTCGTGTACATCGTGTGCAGGCCACACGTACCGGAAGTTTGCTCCGTGTAACGTGAAATGTGTTATGGGTTATGCAGTACGTATTAAGTTCGCNACCACTGAGGGAGCAGCCTCCTTCCTTTCCCGTAATTCCAAATTCCCTTGAATTTCCGGAAACTTTGTTTTTAAGATTATCAATCGAAATTCATTTATTATCTCCCCCCTCCCCCCTTCAGAAAAAATTTGGAGGGCACCCATTGGGTGTCGTAGTGTTAATTGGGTAGGAGGGGGCATTTGCCCTATATAGATTTCTAAAAAATACCTTTTTTGGTATTTTGTTGAAAATTCGTCTAAGAAACAAAGTTGCCCCCCTCCATAGGATTTGAAAAGTAACTAATTCTTTGCTGGGGCGTCAATTGTGGTTGAGGGGGCCCTCTCTAGATTTTCAGCAATAGGCCCACTTTTTTGGTATTTCTTTTGGACCTTTAAGCAGCAAAGTTACCCCCTCCCCCCCATTAATTTGAAAAATATGTTTAGCTCCCTCTTTTCGCATTTTTTATGAATTGACGCCACTGCTTTTCTGTCAACAATAAAACTTCCTTTATCAAGAACAATCCTCATTTCACTTCGATCAATAACAAAACTTGATTCTTTCATTAATTCCAAGTCTCATTATAGTATTAATGTATTTCCAGGATATATTCCAGGGATTTATTTGATAGCTATTCTCTCTGGAACTCTAACTAGAATCAGAAAGATCAATACTTTCAAAATAGGGCTTTTTCACATTGAGGAATAATGAATAATTAAATAGAAATAGGATAGGATTTGAATTATTTTCGTTTCGCTGGGGGTTCAACATTTTCTGGAATTAATTTGGAATTGTGTAACTTGAACCAAGTTGGTTTATCCTATATTATCAACTTTAAGCAATTATAAGAAGGATTTGAAACATTTCTAAAGATGAGTTCTGATTTTATTTTGGTGAAGCTATAGAAATCTAATTTCCTAGAATATTCTTCTATGGGATAATTAAAACTGCTGAAATTAACTATGAAGGAAATATTGAATTTAACTAGATTTGCAAACGCTTTGCCTGGTCCAAGCGGGATTAAAGGTATAGTAGGGTTAGAATTTGATCCAAGTATAGGATTATATCATCAACTTTAAGTAATTATAAGAAGGATTTGAAACATTTCTCAAGATGAGTTCTGATTTGATTTTGGTGAAGCTATAGAAATCTAATTTCCTAGAATAGTCTTCTATGGGATGATTAAAAACAATATGAAAAAAACTGTATCTGATCGAAGTATGGTTAAATTACATGGGCGTTTAAATTTGATCCAAGTACTGGCTTATATTATCAACTTTAAGCAATTAGGATTTGACAAATTTCTAGAAATGAATTTTGACTTGATTGGGCGAATCGGTAAAAATTGTGTTTCCTAGAAAAGGATACCTAAAAATTGCTAAAATTAATCATGAAGGAAAGATTGAGTTTAAATATTTGAATTTTTAAAATTGGTACTTATGCATTATAACTAAACCAGCGCTATAGACTGTACAAGGAAACCAGACAAACGGGTATTTGCTAGATAAATTGATGGCAAAGCGTAGTTTCTAATTGAGTTTACAATATTTAAACGATTTTTTGGGGGGTTTAGGGGGGGCGAGGTACCTAGGTTACGTTAGGCTACGTATTTAATATATGCTATGCTTACCAACACCCCCCCCCCTAATGTGCAAATTTATAGCCCAAATTTGTTTCTAAACTGTTATATATTCATTTTATTTTATTAGCATTAACCAAACTTGACGTCTTTCGTGTATAGCGCTGGTTTAGTTATAGGCTAATGCATAAGTAGGCTACCTTAAAATTCGCTAAGATATACATTAATGGAAAGTTTGAGGATAATTAGATTTTCAAGTCTTACGTTCATATTCAACAAAGCCTCATTCTTTGGACGTTCGCAAAGTAAGGATGGGATTATCTACGTTCAAAGTAGATCTAGAGAAAAATCTTTGGAGGGGGGGATGGGATAAGAGCGCCAATAATTGACCAAATTTACAAGTCTTTTTAAAAAGAAGAGTAAAAAAAAGAAAAAAAAACGGAATGAGGGTGCCAGAAAAATCTTGGAGGGGTCACCCCCCCCCCCCCCCGCTCAATCAGTCTGTGTCTATCACTTCCTATAAAACATAATCTTTATTGCAAAAACAGGCCGTTGGGCTATGATGAGAACCGAAAATAGAAACGATCAACAATTAAGTAAATAATTTTGATGAGATTTGGGAATCTAATTTTCAGGTGTAGTCTTTAAAAGGATGATTAAAACTTGTTAAGCTGTATTTTAAAGGACATTTTAAGGCTAATTACAGTGGCGTAATTTCGCCAAAATCCTGGGGGGGGGGAAATTTAAAGCCGATTTTCCAAAGTTGATTGAAGATGACATTGAAAAATCAAAAATGAGTTAGTACCATAAAGGCAAAGGTTTACTAAAGAAAACTGATCTGTTTCTGCGGATGCTTGAATTATGTAGACCTAACATAGATTTAACAAAATTTTTGAAGACGTTAAATTCCCGAACTGGGGCGAGGGGGACGCAGTTGATCTACAAAATAATCCAACTGTATATTTTTAGATTGCAAGTTTGTTGTTACTTATTTCCACCGTTTGCCATAAAATATAATCTTAATTGCAAAAAAAGCCGTTGGGCTGTGATGAAGAAAAAAATTAGCATCAATCCATAAATCAACAATTCTATCATTTTCTACAATTCATGTTCTAACAATTTTATCAATAATAAATCATCAATAGCCTAAATCCTACTCTACTATCATGAGGAATCTCACGAGTCCGTAGCTAATATTGTCAGCATCTGTATAGAATAGGCCAGTGATTTTACTTATTCTTCAACTGAACAGTCAAAGCAGATTTTTTTTTTCAATAGTTAAAAAAAGTATTGTCTCTCAGCTTTGGGGTTCTACCCCAAAAACAAAAACGGAGGGTTTTTATATACTTTTGGAGCATGATTCGTGTAATTGTA
>JAQQPU010026470.1:0-11495 GCA_029168905.1 Artemia sp. Kazakhstan ARC1039 | reverse complement strand
GGGGGGGGCAAGTTGCCCTTCAATCACTTCCGACTATTAAAAAGGGCACTAGAACTCTCAATTTCCAATCGAATAAGCCCCGTTTGAAGTTTCTACGACGACCCCTTCCATATGAAGTGCCCAGCTCTAAAAAAATAATAAATAGTACATTGTGCCTCCAATCAATTTTGACTATTAAAAAGGGCACTAGAACTCTCAGTTTCCATTCGAATGAGCCCCTTTTGAAGTTTCTACGACGACCCCTTCCATATGAAGTGCCCTCCTCTAAAGGAAAAAAATAATGCATAGTACATTGTGCCAGCATCGTCCTTATAGATAGATAGATAGATAGATATTTATTGCAACAAAAGCCATTTCGGGCCATGGCAAAATAACAAAACAAATACAAAAAAAAACACACATTAAATTACTCACAATTCATCAAAAAAGTTTCTCTATGTGCCATACCCACTCTTACAAATTTACCCAACCTTTTAAAATCATCAAAATGTCTACTTTTTAAAATTTTTTCAAAGCAATCCACCCCTCCAAAATCTGTTGAAAACACTTCCCTCCTCAAATTTCTTAACTCCTGGCATGTACCCATAAAATGCATAAGATCTTCCTCCTCTCCACACATAGGACACTGGTAAGGACCATTTTTAATCCTAAAATTCCCAATATATTTCCTCCTTTCTCCAATACCCAAAAAATTACCACGAACCGAAAATACCCATCTTAAATCCTCACTACTCATCCCCGCTTTAAAGTAAACTTACTCCCTCAAACCTCCTTTGCCAGCCCATAGAGCCCCAGGGACGCCGAGGATGATTTCTGATTCTGCCACCTTTGAATTTCCTGCTCTATTAGTCTATCCTTTACATTTTTTGCAACTAGCCCCACTTCCACACCTAGCCCCTTCCCCTCATTCCAATACTCACTAAAACCACATCTATCAATAGTTTCTTTAATACCTTCAGGGCATAACTTAAAACCCTTGCCCCGAGGGTTGTGGGGGAGTGTCCTCCTCAAAAACATAGTTTCTATATGGAAATCAACTACGCTGAACAAAATGGCTATCTCAAAATTGTGATTGGATGTGTTTGGGGGAATGATGGGCGGGAGGGGGGGCTAGTTGCCCTCCAATCACTTTCGACTATTAAAAAGGGCACTAGCCACTCCACTTTCCATTTTATGTCGATGGATTCAGCTTAGGGCGAATTGCCTTCCAATCCAGATTAGACAAATAGTAGTCGACGGGGGGAATGTACATCCTGATGGTCAGTATGTGTGTCCTCTTTGTAGAGATGAGAACTAAGATTTGGACCATTTTCTCCGAAAGTCCCCGGTGCTCTCTTATTTATGGGAAAATTACTTATGTGGGATTGTTTTGCTGCTTCCTGGTATTTTACAAAGTAGTAATCCAACCACAATATTTTGCATTGGTGCGTACATAGAGAAGGGACTAAAGAAGGAAAAGTTTTTACAATTAATTATTATTAATTATATGGAATTACATTTATTTCCTCGATAAATTACCATAATGTATTTTTTGCTACGTATCATGTTAATGTTTTTCGTAATTTGTTCTGTTGTGATTTCTTTATTTTTCATAAATTTTTGTGTGTATATGGCTCTTGGGCTTTGGACATACACGATCTATCTATCTGTCTATCAATAAGGTCTTTTTTAGAAAGCGTTGTCGTAGAAACTTCAAAAAGGGCTCACTCGATTGGAAATTGAAAGGGCTAGTGCCCTTTTTGATAGTTGAAAGCAATTGGTGGGCAAGTAACCCACTTCTCACGCCCACTATTTTCCCAACGGCGTGCAATCAAAATTTTGATATTCATTTTGTTCAACGTAGTTAAAAGTTGTGGAGATTAGGTCTTTGAGGATGATAACCACTTAGGGTAAGGGTTGTAAGTTATGCCCTGGGGGCATATATGGTTTTATCGAAAGTGGTTCCAAGTTCCAAGTTCCATTTATTTCCATAAATAACAATAACAAAAACAGTATCCCAAAGGGCTCTATGGCCCGTTATTTGGGAAACGACACAGAATAAATGACTAATATTAAAACTTGGCATAAACAATACTAAACAATGTCTAACTTATAAATCTATAAGGAAAAGAAGTCAACTCACCGACATTCCACACGAAACAGCGACCCTCCTATCACCCACAATAAATAAAAAAAAATAAAATTCTCTACATCATCGAGGATCCAACGCCAACAAAACAAAAACGCCCCCCCCCCAAAAAAAAAAACAACAACAACAAACAAACAAAAACAAAAAAAAAACACCATAAAGCAACTATAAATTATTTAATATTTACCTTTAATAAGAAACTTTTCATGTGTCTTTTAAAGGAGCCAAGTGTTCGTGACTGACGAATCTCAGCAGGAACCAAGTTCCAAGCACGTCCCACTGTCAAGACCAGACCAAAGTCTGAACGAACCAAGGGAGTAGCCGAAATCGTCACATCCTCCCAGTTTCGAACTGCGTACAAATTTACTTCCCCTACTAGCTTAAGTAGTCCAGAAAAACAAAATGGGAGATCTCCGGAGAAGAATTGATATGTCAACGAAGATAGAGATATAACATAAATATCTCTAATCTTAAGGAGATCATCAGGAGTGTGTGTAGTCGACGGGAGAACTCTTACTGCTTTCTCATGAAGAATATGAACAGGAGCAAGTACAGAAGAAAATGTAGACATCCACACAGACAAACAGTAACATATATAAGGGAAAACGAGAGAGAAATATAAAAGACAAAGTATAGGAAAAGGAAATAAACGCTTTAATTTACGGATGATTCCAAGTCCACGGGAAATTTTCACTCTTATTACTTGAACGTGCCACTTAAACGATAAATTTTCATCCAAAAGAACTCCCAGGAATTGCACATATCGATCCGGGGGGTGACTTATGGAGCCTCTTGGTGTAGGAAGCTCAGTAATTGTGGGGCGGCTCACACATGTACGGGAAAAAATAAGAAGGTAGGACTTTTTTACATTTAAAGCTAGTTGATTTATGTCAAACCAATTGAGTATCTTCTCAGTCATTGCTTGAAGCTTTAGAATAAGGGATGACTCATCCGGAGCTGCAGCACCTAGAGTAGTGTCATCTGCAAATGCTACCAGTTCTTCTCGACTATCAGATGTGGACACCGACATAGTCTGACAGTGAAATTTGTGACACAATCCACAGCATACATTGGGAATTGGGGTGTTAAGAAGTCGGTAGAGGTCGTTCACATATATCAGGAAGAGGGTTGGCCCAAGAATAGAACCTTGGGGTACTCCGTATTCAATTGGAACTTCCTTGTCTGTATCTTTCATGGCAATAGATCTGTCAGTAAGGTATGAATAGAACCAAGATAATGCTTCCCCATGCACACCATGATGAGAAAGGTTACCAATGAGGATCTTGTGTGTCAGGCTGTCAAAAGCTTTCTTTATATCAAGAAAAATGGCTGCAGGAATAAGATTAGAATCTAAAGATTGTCGTATAAACTGAAGAAGTTTATTACAAGCATGTTTTGTAGAATACTTTGCGCGAAACCCAAACTGATGTTGATGGAAAAAAAAAATTGCTTCAAGAAATCTCACCAGACGTTTTAGCATTGGCCTTTCAAATATCTTAGAGAACACTGACAAAAGAGAGATCGGCCTATAGTTACCAGGATCCTCACGGTCATCTCCTTTAAAGAGAGCTATCACACGCGGCAATTTAAGACGTTGAGGAAATACTCCTAGTTGAAATGACCTATTAATCAAATGGCAAAGTGGGGTGATAATCGATGGAAGGATATATTTGATTACTTTAGCAGAAATTTTTTCAAAACCCGTTGAAGAATTCTTTAAAGACAAAACAATATTTGTAATTTCCTGCACCGTAACGTCCTCAAGAACCATTGATTTCAAGCACGGGGGGCTTAGGAACTGCTTCCATGTCTGTGACACCGAGCAGTGGGAAACGCTATTAGCAGTTTATTTCCCTATCTCCGCAAAGAATTTGTTTATATGATGTCGTACTTGTCCTTCTTCTGTGATAAGTTGATCGTCTACCATAAGAGACTTAGGGAGACCTTCTAGTTTTTTGGATGGCCGACTAACTTCCTTAATCACGTCCCACGTCTTCTTTATATTTTTACCGCAACCATCAAATCTCTTTGTAAAATTTACTGTTTTAGCTCTCCGAATAATTGATTTCAGCATATTATGGTACAACCTAAATGCTTCTAATTTAGCATCACGTGGTCTGTTTTTGTACTCTTTCCAAAGGTTCAGCTTCCTATTTATTGACTTGAGGACTCCCGATGTTAGCCAGGGAGCTATGGGTGTTGATCTTTTTGATCGAGGATTCCTTAAAGGAGCTTTTAGACAATAAGCCGAGAATTTTTCCTTAACAGTGTCATAAAACTGGCCAAATATATCGTTATAATTGCCCAAATTAATATTTTCTGGTAATGAAAAGTCCCATGAAGATTTACTCAGATCTTCTTTCAGTCTATCCAGCTCCACTGGTGAGCAACAGAATCTCGGTTTATCCTGGGGGACTAATCTTTGTGGATTTTGGAGGATTGGAAGCAAGGCTGCAACTGGCAAGCGGTCGGAAGTATCAGAAAGCAGTACTTCGTTCTTAATGGAGTGTAGTGATGAAAAAAAATTGTCAATTAATGTTGCTGTCTGGTTAGAAATCCTTGTCGGTATGTTTATACAAGGAGCTAATCCATACGAGATTAGTAAAGACAAAAGATCAGAAGCCTGTCTAGATGATGGTTCCGCAAGGTCAAGGTTAAAGTCCCCCATGAATACAACTTCGGATTTTTCAGCAAAAACTTTTCCAAGAACATCTTCTAATGTTTCCATAAATTGAGTTATAGACCCACTTGGAGAACGATATACTTCGCCTATTATTACCCTTTCCTTAGCGTTGATTGGGACTTCTATAAAAAGTGACTCAAATACCTTTTCATTATTTGTACATAAATCATGTCTTAGTACAGCCTGAAAATTATTTCGGATGTAAAATCCGAGCCCACCTTTTTGGGCCGTCTGGCGGTTAAGAAATATCGACATATAACCGGGAATATCCAAAAATACCTGATTTTTCTCGCTCAAAAATGTTTCACAGAGACCGATAATTGCAGGGCACGAATTCCTACATAAATAATTGAATATCATCAAACGAGGAATTAAGGCCCTGAACGTTTAGATGCACAACCGGAAATGCATCACCCCACCGAGCTCCGGAGTCCCAAAACCTCAGCTTCTCCACAAACACACTATCAATAATATTCTCCAAATTTTCATATAAATTCATATTGGGGGCTTTACCAACCGGATTATTTATAATTTCATTAAAATTAACTCTCCCACATTCATAATCATTTAATTTCCCTAGTGTTATGTTAGCGTTAATCCCCAACAGAGAATTAGTCTCCACCATAATTACTTACCGATGCAGGTGACAGAGGGACATGTTGTAGTAGCGTGAACACCAGTGACGTCATCCTAATCCGAATTAAAAAGGCTATGACACGAACTTGATTATTTTGCTCTGAAACAAAAAAAAATAACAAGTAAAATAGCACAGGAAGGTGTAAATACTGAGGGTAAAGAAAGACAAATAAAAGGGAAAAATACAAAAAGATAAATAACATTAACGAACAGCATATTTTTTGAAGATATAACATATTAAGCGGAAGCGAGCACCCACTAATAATCATGCGTCAGAATCGAAATCAGAATTGGCCGAGGGGAAAACTAGGGTAAGCGGGTCGTAGCATGCGTCATCAACCTTGATCCGGTTAGAACTCGAAGTCTTTTTAGATTTTGGCCATAACCTAGTCCCCTTCTGAACCATTTTGGTATGAGACACTATATCGGAGGCAACTTTACAATTTCTTAAATTATAAGCCATACTCAAAAGTTCTTTCCGACGTTTAGCCAGCTCAAATGGAAGGTCAATACTGACGCTTTTCCCCGTATTTCTTAGATTACCAACACAAGCCATAATATTGTCCTTATGTCGAAGATTTAGAACAGATACAAGAATAGGGTCCGATGCCGGACGCGAGTTTTGTTTCCTGGGACTTTTAGCCTTGCTTCTAAGTCTATAGATGGCCGTGAACTTAATATCCCTGTAGTTCCGTACCGACATTTCTGACAAAAAATCATTAACGGTTTCTTCGATATCTTCATTTTCCTTGTTAGGAATTCCATGAATAAGAAGATTCTTGCGTTTAACATACAATTCAGTTCTTAAAACCTGGTTTTTAACTGCCACAAGAGCAGATTTCAAGCCAGTGTTCTCTTGTTTCAACGCTGCATTCTCCGTACGAAGATTTTCTACCAGTTGCTTTAAGTTGTCCATACGCTCATCGAAATAGTTTTTCGTGAGAGACATCGCTAATTATATTGTATCGGTAATAAATATATTGCTAAATATACCGTACGCTCGCTTCTTTCCTCAACTCATCAAAATGACATTTCAAAGAAACTTACGAGCGTGGGCCCCTTTCTTCATAAAATCCAAATATGAGGGGCCCTGGAATCAACAGTGCAGTAATTGATATAAAACTGGATTTAACAGTTTGAGAACTATCACGAAGTAAAAGTGATGTCTTGCCTTGACAAGTGCTAGTTCAGTACTGAACTGGTGTCGTAGAAACTTCAAAAAAAGCTCATTTGATCTGAAATTGAAAGGGCTAGTGCCCTTTTTAATAGTCGAAAGTGATTGGAGAGCAAGTAACCCCCCCCCCCTCACGCCGACCATTTCCCCAAATACATCCAATTAAAATTTTTGAGATAGGATTTTTCTTCAATGTAGTTAAAAGTTCTGGAAATTGTGTCTTTGAGGATGAGAAACCCCCAAAACCCCTCAGGGCAAGGGTTCTAAGTTATGCCCTGGGGGTATATTAGGTTTTTATAGAAAGTGTTTTCGTAGAGACTTCAAAAAAGGCCCATTCGATTGGAAATTGAAAAGGCTAGTTCCTTTTTTATTAGTCAAAAGTGACAGGAGGGCAACAAACCCCCCTCTCACGCCTACCATTTCCCCAAACCCATCCAATCAAAATTTTGAGATAACAATTTTGTTTAAATTAGATGAAAGTTCTGGAAACTCGGTCTTTGATGGTGACCCCCCCCCTCCCCAGAGCCTTCAAGGCAATGATTGTAAGTTATGCCCTGGGGGCATATAAGTTTTTTTTATAGAAAATGTTGTCGTAAAAACTTAATTTTTACGACTTAATAGAGGAAAAACTTAATAGAGGACAGAACTTATTAATTGTCGCCATTGTATTTGCTTTAAGAAATAAGTATTGTTTCTGTGAGTAGAGTAGAGTAGTACCTTATATTTCTACAAAACATATAGGAAAACATTTCTACAAGACATATACACCTTTTCAAAGAGAGCGAGTACCCCCTCACATGGCCTTCCATTTCTACAAGACATATAGGAAAACATTTCTACAAGACATATATACATTGGGATTTGAATAAAAGGAATGGTTTTCACTACAATTCATATTAGTAAGAGAATTGAATTCAAAAAATTGCGTATTTAGGAATTGTTTTGATTGACATTTTTACAAAAAGGGATAAGGAATTCGCAAATTGGACACTATGAACGATATTGATTGATGTTTTGAATAATAGGAGTGTGATTGATTCTAATTAGTGATTGGATAATTTTTTAACATGAAATCTCTGAATAAAATATTTTTTGGGGGAGATGGGTTGATTGTGTACTGTATAATACACAAGTGATGTTTTGACAGTGTTGTCAATTTAAAATAGTTTAACAGTATACTATACGAAGAAGTTGATACTAAGAAAGATGTAGATGGCAAGAAAAGAATTTTAATAATGGATAGCTTTACCTCTCCGATGTGTTCTGTATAATACACAAGTTGTATTTGAACAGTGTTGTCAGTTTAAAATAGGCTCCAACATGATAGTATACTAAAAAGTTGATACAAAAGAGATGTAGATGGCAAGAAAATAATTTTAATAAAGAAATTCAGAACAAACCTTAGAAATCCTTGCAAATCAAGTAGTAAGATGTATTTGAGTACGAACCATCGAGGATCATAAGCACCAATGACCCTAACCAGAAGAGACATCATCCCCCCAAGGGTCCCCTATCCCCAAACTCGAAGGGTGACCCCTCGCCTCCAACTTTTTGGCCCCCTCCCTCCATTTTTCTTTGGCAATTGACATTTTTTCTGATAACAAGTATCATTCATTACGATCGTAGCTTTCAAATGTGAAACTTAAGTCCATTTTCGGATCGAAAAATAAACTATTTCTGTAAAATCTGAGTTAATAAGGGTTTTTGACCGTAAACTCTAGTTTTTTGTAAGAAAATTATGGAAAATACAATTCTCTGGTTCAAATGTGAAACTTAAGTCCTTTTTTGGATCGAAAAATAAAACTATTTCCGTAAAATCTGAGCTAATAAGGGCTTTTGACTGTAAACTCTAGTTTTTTGTAAGAAAATTATGAAAAAATACAATTCATTGGCTCAAATGTGAAACTTAAGTCCATTTATGGATCGAAAAATAAACCTATTTCCGTAAAATCCGAGATAGTTAGGGTTTTTGACCGTAAACTATAGTTTTTTGTAAGAAAATTATGGAAAATACAATTCTCTGGTTCAAATGTGAAACTTAAGTCCATTTTTGGATCGAAAAAATAAACCATTTCTGTAAAATCTGAGTTAATAAGGGTTTTTGATCGTAAACTCTAGTTTTTTGTAAGAAAATTATGGAAAATACAATTCTTTGGCTCATAGGTGAAACCTAAATCCTTTTTTCGTTAAGTCTCAAAGTGAAAAAATTCTTTATCAACACCCTTTGTCAGATACATCAAATAAAATTGACAAAATCTAAATTTCAGAATGAATAAATGCTTTAACAACATCCTTTATCAGATATGTCGGATAAAATTGACAAAATCTAAGTGTCAGAGTGACTAATTTTTTTTTATCCACATCCTTTGCCAGATACATCGAATAAAATTGATAAAATATGGTTTAGAGTGAATAAATTTTTTTATCAACATCCTCTGTCAGATACATCAAATAAAATTGACAAAATATAAGTTTCAGAATGAATAAATTCATTATCAACATCCTTTGTCAGATATGTCGGATAAAATTGACAAAATCTAAGTATCAGATTGAATATTTTTTTTTCAACAACATCCTTTGCCAGATACATCGAATAAAATTGATAAAATATAAGTGTCAGAGTGAATAAATTTTTCTATCAACATTCTTTGTCAGATACATCAAATAAAATTGATAAAATCTAAATTTCAGAACGATTAATTGCTTTAACAGCATCCTTTATCGGATATGTCGGATAAAATTGACAAAATCTAAGTATCAGAGTGACTAAATTCTATATCAACATCCTTATCTCGGATACATAGGATAAAATTGACAGAATCTAAGTGTCAATGTGAATATATTTTTTTTATCAACATCCTTTGTCAGATACATCAAATAAAATTGACAAAATCTAAATTTCAGAATGAATAAATGCTTTAACAACATCCTTTATCGGATATGTCGGATAAAATTGACAAAATCTAAGTATCAGAGTGACTAAAATTTTTTATCAACATCCTTTTCTCGGATACATAGGACAAAATTGAAAGAATCTAAGTGTCGGTGTGAATAAATTTTTTTATCAACATCCTTTTGTCAGATACATCCAATAAAATTGACAAAATCTAAATTTCAGAATGAATAAATTCATTATCGACATCCATTGTCGGATATGTCGGATAAAATTGACAAAATCTAAGTATCAGAGTGAATATTTTTTTTTCTTAACAACATCCTTTGCCAGATACATCGAATAAAATTGATAAAATATAAGTGTCAGAGTGAATAAATTTTTCTATCAACATCCTTTGTCAGATAAATCAAATAAAATTAACAAAATCTAAATTTCAGAACGAATAATTGCTTTATCAACATCCTTTTCTCGGATACATAGGATAAAATTGACAGAATCTAAGTGTCAGTGTGAATAAATTTTTGTTTCATCAACATCCTTTGTCAGATACATCAAATAAAATTGACAAAATCTAAATTTCAGAATGAATAAATGCTTCAACAACATCCTTTATCGGATATGTCGGAAAAAAATTGACAAAATCTAAGTATCAGAGTGGCTAAAATTTTTTATCAACATCCTTTTCTCGGATACATAGGACAAAATTGACAGAATCTAAGTGTCGGTGTGAATAAATTTTTCTTATCAACATCCTTTGTCAGATATGTCGGATTAAATTGACAAAATCTAAGTATCAGAGTGAATATTTTGTTTTTTAACAACATCCTTTGCCAGATACATCGAATAAAAATGATGAAATATAAGTGTCCGAGTGAAAAAAATTTTCTATCAACATCCTTTGTCAGATACATCAAATAAAATTGACAAAATCTAAATTTCAGAACGAATAATTGCTTTAACAACAACCTTTGTCGGATATGTCGGATAAAATTGACAAAATCTAAGTATCAGAGTTACTAAATTCTATATCAACATCCTTTTCTCGAATACATAGGATAAAATTGACAGAATCTAAGTGTCAGAATGAATAATTTTTTTTATCAACATCCTTTGGCAGATACATCGGATAAAATTGACAAAATCTAAATTTCAGAATGAATAAATACTTTAACAACATCTGTTGTCGGAAATGTTGGATAAAATTGACAAAATCTAAGTATCAGGGTGACTAAAATCTATATCAGCATCCTTTTCTCGGATACATAGGATAAAATTGACAAATTCTAAGTGTTAGAGTGAATAAATTTTTTTTATCAACATCCTTTGGCAGATACATCGGATAAAATTGACAAAATCTAAATTTCAGAATGAATAAAATCATTATCAACATCCTTTGTCAGATATCAACATCCTTTGTCAGATACATCAAATAAAATTGACAAAATCTAAATTTCAGAATGAATAAATTCATTATCAACAACCTTTGTCGGATATGTCGGATAAAATTGACAAAATATATGGGACAGAGTGAATAATTTTTTTTTTATCAACATCCTTTGTCAGATACATCAAATAAAATTGAAATAATCTAAATTTCAGAATGAATAAATACTTTAACAACATCCGTTATTGGAAATGTTGGATAAAATTGACAAAATCTAAGCATCAGAGTGACTAAATTCTATATCAGCATCCTTTTCTCGGATACATAGGATAAAAGTGAAAAATTCTAAGTGTTAGAGTGAATAAATTATTTATCAACATCCTTTGGCAGATACATCGGATAAAATTGACAAAATCTAAATTTCAGAATGAATAAATTCATTATCAACATCCTTTGTCGGATATGTCGGATAAAATTGACAAAATCTAAGTATCAGAGTGAATAATTTTTATATCAACATCCTTTCCAGAAGAAACGAATAAAATTGATAAAATATAAGTGTCAGAGTGAATAATTTTTTTTATCAACATCCTT
>JAQQPU010026469.1:0-11495 GCA_029168905.1 Artemia sp. Kazakhstan ARC1039 | reverse complement strand
TTGAACACCCAAAAAAGATAATGCAAATGCTAGTAATTAAATTTTTTGCGAAATAAAAAAAACATGAAATTTCTCACGGGCCAGCAGTAGAGATTAAAAAGATGGCAATGGGTGAAATGAAATCGAATTTGTTGAACTTTTTCGTATGTTGAAAAATGGATCCCGCATTGCCTATGTACTGATCTCCTGATTCTGTCTTCGGCCGGGAGTACAATATGTGGTTGGGGGCAAATCACCGGACGCTTCAAGTGTTTTCTTCCATATTTTTCCAGGTGCCAATTTGGAGCTGAGTTTACCCCAGTTGAGCTTGCTCACCCCCTTTCCAAACTAAATAACATGCATCACCGGGACTCGAATCCATGTCCTTGCGGACACAGGATTTCAAGTCTAGCGTGTCGCCCACTTGGCAAGTACTCGGCTAGTAGTTTGTCATGCAAATGAAAAATAAGAGCTCTTTTTTATGTCTAAGGTGGCACCCCCTGAGTTAGGCTTGCCAGAAATTAAAAAAAAGCTAGACTAGACACGAAAGGTTGCAGAACAAAATCGTCAATAGTTAATTACATGTGTCATTTTTTTCGTTTTTCGTAATCTATCGTAATCGGAGTCCCCATAGACATAAATAAGTAGTATGGTGTCTTTTGTTTGGAGCTCTTCTGGAAAATGTTACCGAGTCGTAATGTCTTAAAAATTAGAATTTAGTTATGGTTATTTAATTGTACCTACTTCATCAACGTTTAATTATATTCTCTATATTGTGTTTCCAATCACAACTTCGGGGGTGGGTCTAAATATTGTCTTTTTTTTAGTTTGGCAATTTAAATGCTTAAGGGCCTTTGAAAATAATCCGTAAATAGTTTTCCTAGGTTAGCAGAATTGCCATTTCGTAGTAATAATATTTATAATCAAACTTTCTTATTTGTGGATAATCAGAGTTCTTATTTGAACCATTACTTTGGTATATCTCAGTTTATTCTGCTTTTTGAAAAACAATAAATGCATTCCCTTGTTTCTAATGTTTATGTCACTATAGTGATCAAGGAAAAAAGGCTGGAAAAAGTGCCAGCTTATCACAATGCAAAAGAAAGTTAATTTCACTTTTGCATGTTTGATTATTAGTTTTTCTGCCTCGCAGTAATGCCTGCTTACACAATAAGATTTGTTTTCTACAATAGTCCAAAAGGCTCTTATTAGTTGAAGTTGAAGCTATTTTGTGTTTCAAGTCTTAGAGAACCTGGAATACCTTAACTGCTAGGGGTATAGGTGTTTTTAATAACTCACAACTTGATCTACGGAAATTCTACTTGTTCATTTTTTTTTTTATTCTCTTTTTCTCTTTTACTTTGTAAGCTGATTAAAATCAAAGATATTTACATGAAATAAAGCAAAGAATAAAAAAGCTATTTGAAGAAATAACAACAACACAACAATAACACTGTTAAACTTTGCCAATCTTGCTGCAAAGAAAGTACCCTTAAAAACGTAAATTAATAAAACCTATCAACCGTAAAGGTATGGAAGATGAGAGAATAGTTGTCCTTTTTTCACAAAATTTTGTGGTCTTTAAAGAATTGTCTATTTATGAGCATTTTACATGACTGCTGGAAAATTTGTATTTTTGAGCTCAAGTGCATATGTACACCCGTTTGCGCTTGGTCAGCTAAAAACGATTCACCAATTAGAAATCATTTTATTTTATTTACTGAAGGTAGTACTTCTCCCCGTTTTCATTTCAGAAATTTTTAGGGGCCAATACAGAATGTTATCCGTGCAACATAACCAATATTATAAATAACAAAACATTAATCAGTAATGAAAATAAAGGATGTATAACTGTGTTGGTTTCTTCACCTGTAGTCAGGAATGAAAAAGAATGAAATCAAGGCCGACAGTTAAAACACTGTCAGCAATTTGCATATGTTGTTAGCAAATTTGTCAATAGTTTGTTCCTCAAATAACTGACTTGTTGAAATTCTGCAACAAGAAATTTGAAAGAATGAACACAAAAAATAATTTTTAGGAGAAAAGTAAATATCCCTTGGAACTTTGACGAGTTCTTGTTATTGCTACAAGTTCCTTTTATGTCTGGGAGGCTTTTAAAAGTTTTTACGGGTCAAGGAACGATTTTCATTCGCCAAAGAGTCTCTAAGTCCTTGCTTTGAATATGAAATGTATGCAGTAATGCAAAGTTGATTATACTAGTAAGATATGTATTATACGGCATTACTTACTGTCTAAAAAATTATACGATGCAAAGTAGACAAAGCGCAATCCTGTTGAGTTTGTCATATTTATTAAAGTTCTATTCTTGTTGTTTGTTTTTTTTTTCTAACAAAAAAACCTTCAAATGAGGATAAGTTAATTTATTAAACAGTGAAAACAGATACAAAAGTCTGGTTATTTCAACATCATGTACAGCGATCGTCATCAGCAAAATACTTTAGTATTTCTGCTGATAACGATCACTGTATATGTGATCGAAATATCCAGACTTTTGTATTTGTTTTCACTGTCTAATAAATTGTCTTATCCCCATTCGGACGTTTATTTGTTCGTCATAGAAAGGCAGTTGGATCTTGGAAAAAAAACTAATTTAAGGTATTACGTCGAAAATGCTCTTTTTTTAATGAATTCATCTTCATAAACTGTAGTTAAAATTTATCTCTGCTAATTATGTTAATTTTAAATACTGGGAAAGTATTTCTAAACAAATTTTGTGTCAATTTTAGGAATTTATTGCTTTCTTTAACTTTTTATCTGGACACAAATGTCTTACGGTGATATTAAAAGTTTTTATTGAGTTGTGCAAATATGAGAAAGCAGCTTTTTGATCTCTTGCCATTTCCAGTGACTTGCTTCCTGTCCCAAGCTCATAATAAATTTTGTAAACCACAAAAGGAATTATCTTTGTGTTTTCCCTAGAGGTGATGTAATTCTGCTATATTTCATAAAGGAGGAACCATAAAGGTTTCCGTGAAATAAAGCATTTCACTATTTGCTTAGCGTACTTAGTGTTTCTACCATTTAATTGTTTAATTAGTAGCAAATTTTGTCTGACAACAGTCATAAAAAAAAAATCTTGGCATGTACGCCTCTGTGATGATGAGAGAAAAATATTTATCCCTCCCCTTCACTCCCCCCTCCCCCCTTAGAAAAACAGCCCCTGGGAGTTTCAGCTCGATTCCGCAGCCGCGAGGAAAGAAACTTGTAAAATGGTCTAATATCTGTTTCTATCCACAAATGCAACTTTTGTCCAAAAAGAAATATATTCTAATTATTTTAGTTTTCACTGTCGAAAATAAGCCTAACGCCAGGCTCGACGGCATGACCCGAGATTAGGAGTCTGTTGCTCTACCATCTGAGCTAGTGAGGCTCATACTTTTAGTATATTAATATATGGAAATAAACTGGCTTCTCATAAACGGCTTTTCCCTAGAGTTACAGACACTTACCAATGTTATACAGCTACAAAAAAGGGCATACTTCTTTTGTCTCGAGGAGAGGATTAGCAGGTAAAAGTTTTCTTGCTTAAGTTAAGATACCAGAACTTCATATTTTGGGCTTAAGTCCCTTGCCCGTGTAAAATGTCCTTGTTGAGGTTACGTTAGGAGCCTTTTACACAGATTCCTGATTTTATCGGAATTTAATGCTTAAATTTTTCATTTAACTGTTTCGTGTGTGTGCCCTCTTCTTGTCTCTATTTACTTGATTAAAGAGTTGTCGTGCGAAACTAAAAATAGGGACGGAAAAGAAATAAGACAAAATATCAAAGTTGTAATTCGTAAACTTTCTTGACCAGTTCCCATACAGAAACAGCAATGCCTTTTATCGCTGTTTTAACCTTTAAAATCTATTTGTTTCGTTTTCTTCCTTTTAAAATGCCTGAAATTTTTTAATTGTTTTAGTGTAAAAGGAAGAAGAACGTGCACTGATCGCTTTTGACAATATCTGCTGTTTTTCCCCTTTGTTGTTTGCTAAATTTTTGGATTGAACTTAATATAATTACTTAAACAGCTATCGTTAGTGTTTCAGTTTGCGTCTTATCGTTGAATTGAAGAACTCGAATTTTTTTTCTAAGTGTATTAAATTTTTACCATAGAAAACTTTCCAATTCATTGATGGATTTATGCTTAGCTATTCTCTGTAAACGTTTCAATTATGTTTTTCAGCTCGTGAGAAACGTGTCACTTCTGGAAATTCTAAGTCTCCTGGTGATACTCCACAAATGGAAGCTGACTGGAATTATGCTCACTTTGAACTCTTGGAAAAACAAGGTATTGATCTCAAATTAGAAATGGAAAAGAAGCTCCTGGAAATGGAAGAAGTCTATAAGAAACAAAAAGAAGAGGCAGATCAGTTATTCGAACAACAGAGAAAGGTTTTAATTTGAAGTCTTTTCGACTTTTTTTAATTTTTTTATGGATCTTGACCCTACCTAACGCTTTTGGTATATTTGCATAACCGTCATTTTCGGGTTAGGTTATATTCCCACGTGTTGGTGAATTCACTCCTAAAGATATATACAGTCCGCAAAAATTAAAGGGATATTATAGGTAATAATTTATAAGCTTTATTTGACTGACCTGATTCTTGATTTATTTTAGGCTTTACTAGTCGATATGCAATATGTATAGTCGAAAACTAACTATGAGAGATATTTAGAGCTCACTGTGGGTCAGTATGGGGGGGGGGGGTTGAGGAAATTGCAGTGGAGGGACATTTGCCCTAAGAACAAAATTTGTCTGGTAAACATGCCTGTAAAAACTGTTGGAATTATTACCCTAATATTTATTATTGATTTTTGCGACCCCCCCCCCCTCCACTTCGTGAGAAATATTTTATGAGGTTCCCTAAACTTTCGATAGGTGCTTTTTACACAGATTCCCGATTTGATCGGAATTTAATATTTAGATTTTTGATTTTGTCATTCATTTTGCCCTCATTTTCATCTAGAATGCTTAAATCATCATCATAATTAAATCTAGAAGACTTAATTCCCCATTTGATTCTGTGCTTAAAAAAAAACTTAAGTGTAAAGAGCGAGGTATTGAAGAGGGGGCAACCGCCCTCATGTAAGTAATAATTTTTGTTCATTTTGAGTTTTAATGTTGTTTCTTACTTTCACTTGAAAATACTTTTTTTATATTTAATTTTTTATCTTTTTTTTTAAATAGTGCTGGGAAATCCAGGTAGATGTCCGATTCGTTTTATTCGACTGACCTGACTCTTGATTCATTTTAGGCTTTACTAGTCGATATGCAATATGTATAGTCGAAAACTAACTATGAGAGATATTCAGATCTCACTGTGGGTCGCTGTAGGGGGGGGGGGTGAGGGTGAGGAGGCATATTACCTTAAAAATTACAGTGGAGGGACACTTGCCCTAAGAACAAGATTTGTCCGATAAACATGGCTGTGAAAACTGTTGAAATTATGACCCTAAAATTTCTTTTTGATTTTTGTGACCCCCCCCCCACTTCGTGAGAAATATTTTATGAGGTTCCCTCTTTCAGGGATGATTATTGTTCTTGAATTTTTTTTTATATAAAAATCAAAGTTGGACGTAAACAGTAGGGACTGAGGGTGCAGCCCCCTCACATTTAAGAAGACCCTGGATCAAACAGTTCCTGATTTCTTTTCTAGAAAAGTGAAGAGCAAACTCAAAACTAATATGAATTAGCGTTTATTAGATGTCAAACAATTGGTGGTAATGTATTGACAGTAAAAATTGACCAGTGTCAATAGTAAACAAAACTCTAAAACACGTAATTTTAATTAGAAAATGTTTATAGACGAAAAAAATCTTCTTTTTGCTAAATTTAAATTTAAAAATTTGTTAACATTGAATTTACTTGTGGATTTATTATCATGAGAAAGTTCTAGGGCCCTTTTTAAGTAACAGAAGAGACGACATTGCAATAAAGTGCCATTTTTTGCAATTTTGTCTTGCTTATCAATCATTATGGCCCGACTAAGAGCAAAAGTGCTATTGAGCAATTATTGAGGAGCAATACTGGCCCATGGCAACGCACTTTTTTACTAAACATATTTGAATTCCATAAAAATTAACTGTTATAATACATCGTTTAACCAGCGAAAGTAACGCCTACAGAGTATCCCATAGCTGCGAACTATCTACAAGGCTCAAGCCCTCTGTATCTTTTGGAATGACGGGGGGTACAAAAAATCTCGAAAAGTTGTTGTTTGGCAGCCGTTTCTAAACTTTTACAACAAGCGCATCACAGAAATACAGGAGGGATGGGGATATAACCCCGTGCTCTACCTTCATTTGAAAGACTATATTAGGCTTAAAGTCATTGGGATAAAATTTAAACTTTATCATATGATACGGCAGCCTACCTTTTACTTAAACAAATTTTGTTGATTTTGAAAAGCAAATACATCTGAATGGGTCCTTTTTATGGTAGCGTTCATAAAAGAAAAAATTTAGCGTAAAGAGCTAAAAAGGGAAGGGCCCAACCCGTCATCTGCTTCATAATTTTCCTTCGTTTAAAATTTTAATGTTGCTCCTAACTTTCATTTGAAAATAAAAGGTGTTCTGTTGTTTTGCTTTCTTTGTTGTTTTTTATTACAAAGACATCAAGTTGCGTAAAAGATACACTAATAGTATACACATAGATGGTTTTGGTTGCATTTCTACCAGTAGTCGTATTCTTTCTTATTCTTTTTTATTTTTATGGTTTAATATTCGTGACACCATCATTACTGGATTCTGATAGTCTGCTTCTAATCATACAATTATCAACTTTATTTTTCAACTTAAGCAATATGACAAACAAGACTGTGTTGAGCCTGGAGAAGGCAATTTTTATGTTTTTTTTTTTTAGTCTAGAGCCAACCAAGCCGCCCTGAGCCGTACTAGCCGAATGGTTAGTGCTCCGGAATTGAAACCCTGAGGTCAGGGGTTAGAGTTCAGGTGTCGTTGGTTATTTGGTTTGGGACGGGGGTCAATGGTGTGACTCTGTAAGCTCAGCCGAGTCGACCTAATTCTAAATGAGTTTCCCCGGAGAAATCTGGGGGGCAAAAACGGGAAGCGTCGCGGATGATTTGTCTCCAACCACGCATTGCACTCCCGGCCGAGGGCATCGAATCAGGAGATTGGTACCTGCACAGCGCAGACCATTGGTCAGCATGTGAAAAAGTTTGTTTTCAGAGCCAACCAAGCTTGCTTAGTTTATTTTTTATTTTTAGGGGTGGTTTAATTGCCCTTTTTGTGCTCTTGTGATTCTAGTTCTGATTTTTAAAGAATTAAAATATGAACACACCAAGTTGAGAGACACTCCCGCGCTTTCACAGTACAGTCTTAAAGGCTGAAGCTGTATTCATTGAATTTGGCTCTGAAGGATATTGTAAAAACACTTGAAACTCAAGTTGGAAAATAGAGGATCACCAATGTTGTATAGCGACTCTCAGTTTAAGTACAGAACTACCACCAGAAGAAATACGCCACGTTCGAATTATAAGCAAAGACAAGGCAATAGTAGGAAAATAACTGCATAATTTTTTCGATTATACTATTGGCCACCAACTCGGAATAAGTTCTTTCTCATTATGACCGTGAAACTTTTTTTCTATACTATTATGTTTTGTATGAAATACGTATGGATCTAAGGTTTTTTAGTTCTTGTTCTTTGTTCTTGTTTTTCATATTATAAAAGTCAGAGCGTCAGTCAAACTTATTCCTGGATAGAAAAGCCATGTCTCACTTAGAAACCATACGAACCTACTAACCAAATAAGCTCTGCAGCAGATGTATATATTAAAATGTTCATAATGAAAAGTTATGTGTTTTGAAAATACGCTTTTTAGACTTTAAAAGCATGTTCAGAAGTTCATTGACTTACAAGTCTAAAATAGTCTCTGTAATAGTCCTTTAATTACAGAAAAAACTTGGGTTTTGTTTCAGTGGTGCGTGTTATCTTTCTCTTTTTTTCCCTTGTCAATTCCTGTAATGCTGAAAGGTAGGCTCATTTTCGTTACTGAAAACCTTATTAGGAAACACAAAATTTTATAATATGTATTTCAGTCAGGTTTTTGTTGACAGTCCCTGATAAGACGCTTTTTTTTTACAGACTTACGAAGCAAAAATTGACGCTCTTCAAAAGCAAGTGGAAGAACAGAGTATGACAATGTCCTTATACAGCTCTTGTACTACTGACGATTTAGGAGTGGATGAAGATATTTTCGGTAAGTAAACCTAACAGTATCGAATAAGCAAAATTATCGAGTCCTTGTCTTGGATGGATGAATAAAAAGATCCTTAATTAGGCATTGATGTTAAAGAAAAGCATGAATCGATGCGTATTAGGGCCTTGTAAATGTAAGCCTTATTCAGAATGAAATTAATTAAATGCTGCTAGAAACTTACGTCTGAGGGTAAAAAATCTACGAAAAAAGGTGGGCCTAATATGGCACTAGTCAACTATTTCCCTAGTTTTGTTTCCTAGAATAATTGGACACCTGCCCTTGAAAGACCATTGCAGGTGGAGGTGCAATTTCTTACAAGATATTTCTCAAGGGCCGAGTGTTGTGTTTCTCCTTTTGGAGGTAATCCAACCATACTATGTTTCTATCTTTTTGCTGTTTTTGCCTTTTTTGTCATTTTGTCTTTTTTTCGTTTTTGTCTTTTTCATCTTGTAAAACTTTGAAATTGCAAGATACGTCCTCTCCTTTTGGTACGACGATATAAAGCTTAAATGTACATAGTTATATGAAACAAACTTAAAAGCATAATTATACAGAAGCAAACATCAGGTTAGGGACCTTTGAGATAACCTAGTAGGATGTTTTCGAAGAGAGTTAAAAGTTCTGCTGAACAATTGATTTCTTTTAAGTTCTTCTTTTAATTTTTTAGTTTAGATGATGAGCCTAAGTCCTATTATGTCAGTTTCTTTCTGGGAACGTAAAGAGCAATATTAAAGCTGGAAATGAATATAAGCTATCCTGCATATTAGGGGGGGGGCTGCCATCCCCTCAACCACCGCTGTTCATGCTATAGTTGGACAAGGGGTTTCTTAAAAGCATTTTAGAGGGCAACAAATATAGCCAGTTGGTAACTGCAACATAAGTATTTACCAGTTATCTTTCAAAAAGGTTGAGCTAAAAGTTTTAATGTTTGAAGAAAATGCGAATAAATAAGCCCTTTTGTTCTGGAAGCACTTCTTTTCTGTTTTTTAATCCTTTTGCTCTTCTGTAAGAGCATTTATTCTAGAAGCATGGAGAAGTTAGTCTTACTTTAGCGTAATGGGTAGGGGTTATGGAGTGGTGACCCCGTCGTAAATTCGGTCATTTGTATCCATTTTCAGTTTTAATGTCGTTCTTTTTTTCATTTAAAAAGAAACTTTTTCATTCTGTCTGCTCGCTTTAATATCCTATTCAGGGTAACCTAAATATTAGGAATAGCTCCCATATTACACACTTTATCCAAATGTATTCCTCCGAGTGAAGAAAGGTTAGTTAATCATAAATCCAGTGTCATTGTCAGGGGGGGGGTCTTAAATGAGGGGCTCATATTTTGAGTGTAACTGACTATTCGTGTAGTAAAAATACTACGTTCATATTTTGGGTAGGTTTATGTATAATACAAAGAATAACATAATACCGTGGGTACAGCAAATCATCTTATCTGAAAAACCAAGGTAGAAACGATGTATGAAGTAATATTTTTTCTGTGTTTGGGGGGGGGGGAGAGAATTACTATTAGCAAGGATCATTTTTTATTGTTACCACAAACTGTTTGATTTTAATAAATGGATTATGCTTAGACCAAATAGTTGGTTTCAGTTGTGGTTACCTTATGTAATCTTGTGTAAATTAGATGGAACTATATTTTTTGGAAATGGAAATCGAAATTTGTTTAGTAATTTTAATTACTTAAAAGACATTACATCATATTTTGTTATAAATTTTATATAATTTCTAAAATCAGAAATTGCCTTAATATTCAGAAGTAAGATTGACTTACTCCGTCGTTTTCTATTTGAAAAAAATGGTATTGTGAATTGATTGGCTGTAATAGGAGACTACTATAGATCCAGTGGTGTGGATCTACCACATCTAATTTGTTATCGGGAGGATGTCAAAGATTGCTTATTCTACTTTCATTTCTACTTTCTTAAATAACAAATTCGTTCTTTTTTCTTGAGTATCAATCAATCCTTCTTTTTTCAAAGATAAACCCACCCACCCCTCCAGCTGCTTTCCAAAATTTTTCTACCCTTCCATCTATCATTCCCCACCACCATGCGTACCCACTCAACGTGTACTCTTCGTACCATTCCCCTGCAAAAATAACCTCATCTCTCTTGGTTCCTCCACTTCACCCCAAACTCAACCGCTACTTAGTTACCGCTGTTTAGAGTCTCCGCTAGTACCTGCTCAATTAAATGCAATTGTATTTGAAAAAGATGGATTTGATCCCCCTGTCCCTTGTTCTCACTATCCAGTTTAGCCCCCGTCAAGAATTCTACTAGAACCCCTGACCCCATCTGTGATATAAAAAAAAGTAAAGTGTAAAACGGTACCTTCACAAGTCGCTTTCGATTCCCTACACTTTTGTTGAGCAACGCTGAAAGCCTTAACTTTGAAAAACTTAATGAATTAGACACCCTTTCTAAAATATATAGATAAGATGTAATCGCTATTACTGAAGTTCAAGCTCAAAATTTGTACATGTTAAAGATTAACAATTTTTCTCAATTTATTAAACTCAGACCAGAAAACCACCCTCTCGGTAAGAAAGGTGGCGGATTTCTGTTCTTTGTCCGTAATGACTTGTACCCAAGTGAAATCTCAATTCCGTGTCTTGCTCCCTTTGATGAGATTATGTGGGTGTGTGTTCGACCTAAAGTCTTGCCGCTCCTTTCCATTTAATTGTCCTGTGTTGTTTTTATTACTCCCCTAATCAGAGATCCGCTGACAAAAGAAATTTTATCGAAAAATTACATGCAAGTGCTGACTTTGTACTATCAAAATACCCAAATGTAGGAATTTTCCTGATGGGTGACGCAAACGATTTAAAACTTGATTCTACATGTAATGCTTTCAATTTAAAGCAGGTCGTTAATGTCCAAACTACAAAAGGCAATACTACTCTTGATTTAATTTGCACTAATCTTTCGAAGTTTTACAAACCCGTCTCCACTCTGCCCCCTCTAGGGGGTAGTTACCACTTCAGCCTTTCCCTATCTCTGCTGGCTAAAGTTAAACAGTCGTTTTCTACAACTGAAACCGCTTATAGACCTCTCACTGACTCAGGACTTTTCAATTTTGGCTCCTGGATTACTACTGAAAATTGGTCCACTGTGTATCAAACAAATGACGTTGACTACATGGCTTTGTCCCTCCAAAATTTATTGACGAGTAATTGTGAATCCCACTTCCCTGAGAAAAATTTAAAACGTGTTCTACAGATAATCCCACTTCCCTGAGAAAAATTTAAAACGTGTTCTACAGATAATCCCACTTCCCTGAGAAAA
>JAQQPU010026467.1:0-11497 GCA_029168905.1 Artemia sp. Kazakhstan ARC1039 | reverse complement strand
GCGACATTAAAACTTAAAACGAACAGAAATTATTCCGTATATGAAAGCGGCTGTCCCCTCCTCAACGCCTTGCTCTTTACGCTAAAGTTTGACTTTCTCACAACTCTATTTTTTTAAACAATAAAAAACTTTAGCGTAAAGAGCGAGGCGTTGAGGAGGGGACAGCCCCTTTCATATACGGAATAATTTCTGTTCGTTTTAAGTTTTAATGTCGCTCCTTACTTTCAGTTTAAAAAACTTGTTTTTTTTATTTATGTTATTAAGGATTCTCCCTTTGAATATGGAGAAACAAATCTTCCTTCACATCCAAAGTGTCTTTTTCATTCTTTTCTGCATCTTTTCCTGTAATTCTATCACAGTAACTTTAGCACATTCTCAAAATATTCAGCAAATCTCTCTTTAACTCTTTTTTTCTCACTAATTGTGGCCCCATTCTTACCTTTAACTGGGACAAGTCCAGATTGACTATTCTTTCACAACTTATTAACACACGAGAACAATGTTTTACTATTATGCAGTCTGGATGCATCTTCTGGATCTTCGGCAATTTTATCCATGACCTTCACTTTTAACCTCCTTAGTTCACATTTTAATGCTTTCTCCATTTTCTTTATAATCCCCTTATTTTCATATGATTTATCGCTCAAATAATTCTTGTATAGGCCACTCCTCCTCTCTATTAACCATAAAGCATTTTCTTCTCTTCTTCTGTTTCATAGCAGGCGGGCTTTTCAGTTGATACTATTTAGCCCTTTTCCTTTTGCTTCACTCTGTGGGCTACAGAGCTACTGGCTTGGTTGTCTCATATTTATTAGATATTCTCAAATATCTTTCAGTAGATCTTTCGACTCAAGGAGTTCAAATATAAGATGATAGATATCGATTTCTGTGCTCTGTGTGCAGGAATAGTCGGCTAGGCTCTTGGCTGATAGTGAGATTTTGTGGTGTTTGAAGCATTTTAACAGTTTACAATGCAAGGTATGCTATGCAGACGTCAGCATATTACATTCAAATAGGCAGTGGTCAATTGTTTCATTATTCATAATACAATACCTGCAAAGAGGGGACAGGGGAACTGAACCACTTGAATTAGGAAACTGATACGAGAATGCATCTATCCTTTCTCAGGATAGTGTATCCCAAAGACTTAATTTGTTGATTTTGGGCTAAATGAGTTTCCTGGAGGCAAGCAATATTGATGGAATTATTATTCATAAAAGATATTAGTTCATTTAACTTATTTTCTGTAAGTGATCTTACGTTCCACTGGAGTATTGATATGTGTTGTGTTGTTGTTTTATTTTTCATATGACTGTGTATCAATGTTCAGCTTTGTTAATAGTAGAGCAAGATCTTTTTTTGCTTGAATGAGCATATGATTAGGGATGTAGATTTTTGCCAATTCAGCAATGATTTTTGTTTTCTGTTGTTGTTGTATATTCATGGCCTGAACTGCATTGCAGTTTAAAATGAATAAGCCTATATTGGGGTTTGCACGTTTGGCTGTGCATCCAGTTTGTCAGTTAACGGATTAATTCCTGGTAGTGTTTCTGGTTTGTTTCTTGTTGAGAGGGGGTGCCAGGCCGACCTCATCTCACTAGGCAAGGAGGCTTGTTGGCTTAGTGATTCTTTCTGATAGAGATGTGAGCTGGGGGGCTTAAAGGATGGTGCTTTGTAAGGAGTACTTGATGCATTGGGAGTGTTTGACTTGGGAGTTTTATTTGATTTCAATATAGGTTTTATTTGGTGTGATTGGGCAGCATTTGCTTCCATAGCTGCAAAAGGGTATGGAATGGCCTTCTCTGTTGCTATTTGGAGTGTTAGTGCTCTTTTCTTATATGCAGGGCATTGTGATTTATTGGTGGATTCATGTGGGCCATTACAATTGATACATGTAGGCTGAGTGTTGTTGCAAGTTGTAAACTCTTTAGGATGGGAGCCTTTACAATTACTACAGGCTAGGAGAATTTCATTGCATTTATTTGTTGTGTGTCCCAGTTTCAGACACTTCTGACACTGGATAGGCTTTGGCTTGTATTCCTTGTGCGGTTTGATTTGCCCAAATAGGAATAACTTTTCTGGGATATTAATTTTTTCCTTCAGTGTAAATAGGAAAGATCTACTTGTTTTTAATCCATTAGAGTTGGGTTTACCCAGTTGAGTGATATATTCTACAGGGATTGTGTTACCAGCCCTATCTGAGAGCCCTTCTTTTAACTCCTGAATGGGTATTTCTAGAGGAACATTATATACTACTATTTTTGTTGGGGATTGTTTTGGGTTCCATTTAGATGAGTTAATTGGGGTATTCAGAAGAGATTTTAGATTAAGTATTATATCAGCTGATTTCTGATCTTGGACAGCTATTAGCAAAGATCCATCACGGTGAATGTTAAGAAAAAACTTTGATTTTAACATTTTGAAAATTGCAACCCTTATTGTAGTAATCTTTGTTATTTCAAAGGGGGTATTTGGAGAAATTTTGAGGTAAATTCCTAAGTTTTGGGAAGGATAATCTTGGAAAGGAGGAGGGGAAATACTTTTGATTGGGGATGTTTTTTTCCTTTTTTTTTGGAGCTCCTAGAAAGGACCTCTTGAAAGCCATTATCATCTATAGTGACATTTGCTCCAACACTGATCATTGTCCTATTCTCAGAATTTGAGCTTTCATGTGAGCTTTGTGATAGGGAGCTTGACCAGCCAGGATGGGGAAAAAATGGATCAATTTCATTAGTATTTGGGGTGGGTTCCGGAGGGACCTTTTTTTTTAGGGGGAGTTCTTTGCATTGCCTTTTTGAATAAGCTTTAAGCTAAAAAGGAAAGGATAATAGTATGATACCAGACCCTCTGCACTCTACAGTGGGGAAAACTTCACCATCCACAAAAGAGACACCACAGTATGGCCCTGAGGAGGATTTTGAGCACGAGGGGTTCAGTACAGCTACTGATTAATCGAGACAATAATTCACAAGAAACTTATTTTTAAAATTTCTTAAAGTGTTGCTGTTGCTATTGTTGATTCTCAATTCTTTTTCTCAGTCTTGAATTTGGTTTATTAACACAGTTATTTTGCAATATTTTCGCTAATATACCTAGCTGCGTTTCTGAATTTCTTCCCTAAGACACCATCAGCTGACTTCACAAACCATTTTCCTAAGATTATTCCATCCATCTTCTACATTTTCAAATTTTAAAACCCTCCATTTTAATATTCAACTCTTCCTGGAAAGTTTCTCTCAAATTCTCTTCCTGGAGTCTACCAACATCATAACATCCTGAAAGGTAAGTTACCTTTACTAATTTTCAGCTTTAAATTAACTCTAGAGACTACTAGATAGTAGTCTTTACTTTTAACATCAATAACAGTACTCCTATATACCCTAGTATCTTGTGTTGATCTTGCCTGTCTCCGGTTAACAAAAATTAATAAGGTTAGTTGTCATACCATTATTTAACAAGTTTCTAAAAAAGAAAGAAAAGACAAACCTTCAGCAGGCGTCATAATAGCATCATGAAGAACGGTTGCCAAACAAGCAGCGACTCCGTGAGCGACATGATTTTCGTTCGCAGATAGAACAGATCGTACTGCAATAGTTTCTTTAAGCTTTTCGTATGCAGAGAAGTATAGAGCATGTGCAGGACCAGCGCCAGCCATCATCGCACTCATTCCACGCATTGGGCGCAACAAACCTTCACTTCTGACCATCTGCATCAGCACGTCAGATATACCTCGTGACGCACCACCAGCAGGTGGGGCAAGGCTTTGAAGTCGGGTCTAAAATAGTGAATTGTACTGTAAAACAGTTTTCCTAAACTCCTTTAGAAAGCTATTGAGAATCCAACTCACAGTACAAACCCAAATGTACGGGTTACATCAAGTTGTTTTACAGTCATTTAGCACCCCAATATAGTTAAAGCATTGTGCATTTTGGCAAACTAAAAGTTATTGAAGAATGTCATAATTTTTTGGGGAAAGGGGACACCGAAAACAAAATCCTCCAATGAATTTTCACTTTTAACAAACGCACTGTGGGTAGTGCAAACTGTTTATCTTTTAAAGTTAAGAATTTTGAAGGCTGTATACTTTTCTAAAACTAAAATTCAAAATTATGGTTCTTAAACAGAAAAGGAAAAATAGAGAAGATAGACGTATATACTGTTATTAATTAGATTTTCAAAGAAGGGAGGATGGTGGTATCAAGACGTTTTCATAGGAAAGGCCTGGGACTGACAAAACGTACATGCACAACATAGCTTAATTTTTTTTTTCTTCAAAAAGCTCCTTCACGCAAATCTTAAAAAATAGATCCTGTAGTACAACGGTACTTGCCTCAATGTTCTGATTTTATTGTTCTATTTCAGTTTCATAATTCTATTTCAGATTCACTAATCATAAAATGCAATTATTGGTTTATCCACCTCAAAGCTTGACCCATTTTATCCCACAATAGAAACTGTGAAGTCTAGAGATGAATAAGGTTGTTCAAAAGGGGAGGGGGTAATATCCAGGGCCTAAGCTGCAGAGGGATCAAGAATAAGATTTCTTTTCAAATGCAAAAATTTATCCTATCCAATTCAGTGATGTTAACTGAGAGAGCCAGGGGTTAAGGTTCTAAAGTTATTAAAATGGGTGTTAAAAATAAGGTGCAATGAGGTTCCTTCACTCTTAATCATGAAAATTCTTTGGTTCTTGTTCTCCTTTCACATAAAACAATTAAAAAGACTTCACGTTTCGGTTTTAGATGTTGTTAAGTCCATTTTACGATTGAAAGAAACAAATTGTTTGCCTTTACAGGTAGCCTACGGGATAAATTATTCATTTGCATGTATTTGACAATCGCTATTATGTTCTGTAAAAGGCTCGAACAGTTTGGAATCACAAAGTTCTGTAATCATTTTTCTTAGAAACATTTTCTTTCAGAACATGTGTTGCAACATTTAACAAGTGGCTTTTTGCCAGACAGATTAAAACACATCAATTACAGATAACTCGAATGGCTGCAAACCAAAAAAACATTTTAACATTGCAATATTTCTACATCGAAAGAAATCTGAAACGCGTTCAAACATTAACATATATCTGAAAAAACTTTGAATGGATCAAGCAGTTCGCGGTAATGAACTGTAAGTCAGGAGCAACTCGGCGAAATAGAAACAAGAAGTATAAAAACTAAAATTTTGATAAAAATAAAAAAAATAAAAAATATACATAAAAAGAAAAGGATTTTTATGCTGATTCCAAATATATAAAATTCATTGAGTCTAATATTACCAATCAAAACCTACGGGCCTGACAGAATTTGCCTGATTTTCGAAAAAGGGAGGAAACGCACCAAAAACTCAAGTGATCTTAATAGAAATCCCACCATCAGATTCAACATATCAGAGTACTATATTATAGAGGTTTCATGCTCGTATCTACAAAAATGTAGAATTTTGCATTTTTTTTGCCAGAAGAAAGATCACAAATGCGTCTTTATTATTATTTTTTTTTTGTCCAGGGGGAAATAATATCAAACCAATGGTCATAGAAGACTGGGAGAGGGCTCATTCAAACAGAAATCAAAGTTCTAGTGCATTGCTAAGTGACCAAAAAGATTAGAGGACAACTAGCCCCCCCCCCTCCACCGCCATTTCCCCCCCCCCCCCCATAGACATCCGATGAAAATTGTAAAAAAAGCCATTTGATTCAGCTTAGTTGAAAGATATAAAAACTTTGCCTTTGGGGACGACAAGACCCCCCCCCCTCATAAGGACTGTAAGTTAAGCAATTTGCTCATTGTTCATATATAGTATTTGTAATTGGGATACAGACATGTTTTTGGGGTAATTTTCTGCGGGCGTAGGGGATCTTTTATGGAGAAAATTTTCATTGGGGAGGGGGGGGGGAGGAAGGGGATTTTCTGACATGATTTGGAAAACGTTCAGAAATAAAACATTTTTTAGATTTGAAAATTCTGAATTTCAGATTTGAATAATACAAACATTGTGACATGGGATTTTTAGACTCTGAATAACAATCATTTTATTGATACTTTGAAAGGCTAGATGTTTTGAAACAGAGCAGTTAGGAGTTTCAGAAACTCGCCTTCCATGATTAGTAAACATGGAATAAGGTGATATAGAATTTATTTATTCAGGTAGGAGGGATGGGATATATAAGGCAGGGAGTAGGACTCATGACAAACTGTTTAGGCTGGAATGGTGTTACTGATAGAAATTTAGTGGCATGTTTTCTAAAAGGAGCAAGATATTAGTCACAACAGTATAAACCCCTATAGAGCCAACTAATAGAGTCAGAAACACAACCATCATAACAGACTAGTACAGCTATGTAGGTGCACAAATTTAGTTACAATCAATACATTATTTGTTCAATACCCATAACTGCTATTAATAAATAGAGAATTTGCATAATTTGAGAAACTGGTTTGAAGGGGAAAGAGTCCTATTTGCAAGTGTAATTCTGGTTATGCTATTAAAAATAAACAGATATTAAAAAAAGAATAAGTTTTTTTTTCCAAATGAAAGTAAAGAGCTACATTCAAGCTTGGAATAAATACTCTGAGCTACAGTTAAATTTGAGTTTCTGCTGCTGAAGGTTTTAGAACAGCTGTTCAAGAAAAAAGTCAACTGGAAATGGGCTAAAAAGTATTTTGTTACAACACCTCTACAATGGAAAACCTTACTGATTTGCATTTGCTTAGAAAAACAACAATTTCAATTCAAATGTTTCAAATTGCAATTGGTGACTAAAACATTTGCTACTACCCATTGACCACATTTGATGCAATCATATATGCTTTTAGCAAAGCACTGGAAAACTTTATATGCTTGTCTTAGTTTTAAATAGGGCTCTTTACTTTTCTTTGAAAAAATTCTTCTTTTGAAACTGTTTTTCAAATTAATTATAGTTTGTTATTAATAGGCAAACTTATTATTATTTTTCAATAATAGAAATATTTTTGTTTTTTTTTAGCTTTTCTGTTTTAGAATTAAAATGTTGGATACTAATTTAAATTTTAAACAAAATTGCGGAATGAATTTTTACATTAGTTTTTTTACTGTGAAATTTTGGATGGTTTAGGAGGAAAATAATTTTTTATTTGAGCTGAAAATCTATTTATTTTTGGTCTTCTGCAGGACTTAAGCAATCCTAACCCCCAGTCTTCTTGCTCATTGATGTACAGCAAAACTGCAGTGAAATTGTAGCTATTGAGAATATATATTATTTTTACAAAATTAAAATGTATTACCTCTTGGTAATGCAAAAACCTTTTCTAAGTCAAAACAAAGGATTATAGTAGGCCACAACCAATCCTTAACCCCTTCAGATTTTGTCTTGATTATCAAGACAATTTCTCTCTAACACATCTTTGCTTGCTTTTGTTGCAGATATGCTTGTTAAAAATCAGTTAGTGCCAAATAGATCCCCCGAAATCGACTCCTGCTTTTGAAAGGAAAATTAGATTTAACACTCAAATCAACACAGTATTAAAGTGGTTGCAGGGGTGAACTTTAAGATTATGCTTTCACATGTATAAATTTTCATAAATAAATTTCAGAGACAATCAAAATCTAGCATAATCTGCTGATTGTGAGCTGTAACAAAACAATGTCCAACATTTTTAGAACTGAGTCAGAGTGGAGAAGGTTTTTAGTGTAGGAGAGAAACAAAATAGGAAAAATTAGGAGAAAATAGAGAAAAAAAAAATTTTCAATTCGGTAATAGGCTCCTTTGTTTTCACAAGCTTTTTTTTTATCACAATAGATCCATAAGAAAAGACAGATTTTGAAGACTTTATATAACATCAAACAGTTTGATTTTCAATGAACTCTCCTTCAGAACAGTAGTAGACAGAGGTGACTTTATGAGAGGACAGAGGAGGCACTTGCTCCAAGCGCGCAAATTTTTTGGGGTGCAAAATTCCAAATACATAATCCAACAATTGTAATCTTTTTTTAATATTTGAAATTTTATTTTTATTAGAATAAAATAGAGGATAAAGTTAATAAATTAGTAACTAGTTAAATAAATTAAAAAGTACAAATGATAATTATTAGAATTATTCAATTAAAATAATTAATAACGATTAAATTCTTTAAATTTACAAATAATGAAAATAAATTATTAATTAATTAGTAAATTGAAAATTACTTTTGTTAATAACTGAGTTTTTTCTTTTTTAATTCAACTTACGAGATTGAGTTTTACTTTGAAAGATCATTGTGAAGAGGGCAGGGGATTGAGCAGACTTGGGGATAAGACATAGGTAAATTGAAAGTTTTTTTTTCCCGAAAATGACATCTGAAAAGATATTTCATCATTAGATACTTCATCTTAATCCATGAAAATCAATTCCACACACAGAATCTTTCTGAATAGTGCCCTATCCCCAACAGAAAAATAGAAAGCTATGTGTATAAACACTTACTATGCATAAATGTCAAATAAAAAATAATTTAATGTTGCAGAAAGAGCTCAAACAAAAAACAACATTAGTCTCCAATTCAGACAAAAATTATGTTTCTACACTATAAGCTGCTATGGGGCTTATATCTATGCATGGTCAAGTAGCTAGACAAGTCAAGAAACGCCAAGGGCTGTGAAGTCCTCAAGATGGTCCATCTGGAGTATCTCAAGAACAACTAAGGGTATTAAGTTGAAGCTTTCAGGGAATGTTGAACTAAACAATAAGACACTATGTGCATCCAGGCTTTCAAAAAGGCGCATCTGAAATATCTCAGGAATGGTTAAAGTTATTTAGTTGAAACTGTAAGGGCTACTGCTATAACTACTATATCTGCTGCTACTACTGCTGCAACTACAACTCCAACTGCTTCCAACAACTTATGACTGCAACTGCAGCTACTTGTGACTACTAGTGAGCTATATCTAAAGAACTTGAGTATAGCCAGGTGCATTTGTGCAATATTCCATGAACATTGTTTGTATATATATATATATATATATATATATATATATATATATATATATATTGTTATATAGATATATGTATAGGCTTTAGGCATGAAAGGCCCCTCACTTCAAAGGCCTTCTTAATAATTTTCTTACTGACTGAAATTACAGACCCCTTGTCATACATACTTGACAGTCCCCCTCCCCCCGATGCAAATGTCACCTCATTCAGACTTTCTAGATATTAGTCATCCAACAACGCCTGATGGGTAAGTTAATAAACTCAGCCTTTTAAATTTTAACATATGATGGTATTTTTACATATGGAGAAAATTTCCTAGGGGAAATTGTGAAGGGGGGATGGGGGTTCTGATGGAATTTCCATGGGAAGAATTTAGCGAGGAGATGGATATTTTATGCGTGGGGAATTTCCAGAGGGTGATTTTCCACAGAGGATATTTCTGCACTGGGAACTTTCCAGGGGGAGAATTTTGCATGAGAAATTTTCTGCATGGGAAATTTTTAGTGGAAGGGGAGTTTTCCAATGAGATTTTTCCTTAAATTTCCTTTGCTTTGAGATCGCACCAATGCGCAATGGGTATGCTAGTATCTGTTTTAGATCAGGAAGATACTAATACAAGAATTCTAGTTGCTCCTTTATGACTAGAAAGTACAAGGTATCAGTCAAAACAGTATATGTTCCTGTAGAACTGACTCATGGAGACAGTAGTAACTCAGATAAATTTTCTTTGCAGCTACAGGAACAAATAGACAGCCCCCCAGGTTGAAATATGGTATTTTGAATTGAGGATTTTAATGGTCAGATTTGTAGAAATATGGGATAGGTGGTATCCTAAGATAGATTGGTTGATAGTCTTACTTAAGGCATAGTCTTTCTATAGGTTTGCAGATATAAAAACTCTTGCTTCCTGTGACTTTCAACCGAGACAAGTAAGTCTTTTGCCTCAAAATAGTTCTAAAAAAGGTCTTTATGAAACATGATTTTGCTTTTATTTCGATTACAAGTCATGTAATAAAAACAGAAATCCAGAATTAAAACAAATAATCAGAAGTAACTTTTATGAACGAAAATCAGGTACTTAAGCCTTCTTGCATAAGGAACGTAATTATACAACACAAGTAAAGCATTTTACTTTGATGAACATACAATCTATGTAATCAAAAATATGCACCAACAAGCTTTATGGCATGTAGCTATTTTCATTATTATTATTATAGATATTTGGAAGACTCAAGTGGAATAGGACCTGAAGCAAAACCTGTATATTAAATTATTCCCACAAATGATAAATTTGCAGTTAAATTTTTAGTGTATCCCTTTAAAACCCCTTTTAAGCCCCATTACACAAAGAGCATTGTCAATCAGCTAAGGAAGCAACTTGGCCCAAAAGTAACCAAAACTGTAAAAAAGAGACTTTTGATTACAAAAGAATGGACTTGTGACAACAAAATGGATTTCAAACAGTTTGTGGTAACAAACTGTAAGTAAGGAACAATGCAACTTAATAGTAACCGAAACTCTAAAAAACAGTCCTCATAACATTAGATGAATCAAAAGAATCGAATTTTGAAGCTTATTCAAAATGTATAAAATTCATCAAATTTAATGTTACCCATCAAGAGTTACAACCCTGAAAAATTTGCCCAATTTTTGCAAAAGGGGGAAAATGCCCCTAAAACATCAAGTGATCTGAATGGAAATCACATGATAAGCTTCAGCATATCAAGGGACTCTGTTGTATACGCCTCAAGCTCCTATACACAAAAATGTGTTTATTTGTTTTCCCCAGGGGGATTGTAAGGAACTAGTTGTCCTAAAAGATTGGAAGAGGGCTCATTTGATTCAAAATCAAAAGTTCTAGTGCTGTTTTTAAGTTACAAAAGATACTGGAGGGCAGCTAGCCTCTCCCCCCTTCCAAACCCCCTTTTCCCCAAAAATTACATGATCAAAATTTTGAGATAACCATTTTGTTGAACATAGTTGAAAAATCTAATAAATATGTCTTGGAGGATGACTTGACCCTCCAGAGCCCCCAGAGAAAGGGCTGCAAGATACAAACTTTGCCCATTGTTTACATATAGTATTGGTTCTTTGGAAGTATAGACATTTTTCAGGGGTAGGGAGTTTTTCTGGAGGGGGTCTAGGTTGGAGGATCTTTACATACAGGAATTTTTCGTGGGGGAATGGGAATTTTCCATGGAGGGAAAGCCGGATTTCCTGGAATTATTTAAAAACATGATCAGAAATTATAAAAAAAAAGTTTTTGGAACTAAAAGTGAGGAGCAACATTAAAACTTAAAACAAACAGAAATCATTACATATATAAAGGGTTCCAGTCCTCAATACCTTGCTCTTTGCACAATTTTTTTTAGAAGTTTAAAAAAAGCTTAAAATTCTAATTAAACAACCCTTGTGCTTCAGGAGTCCTTCTTAAATAATTGGAACAAAAACTCAAACTTTGGCATAAAGAGAGAGGTATTGAGGAGGGGATAACCCCCCTCACATACATAATAATTTCTGTTTGTTTTAAGTTTTGATGTTGCTCCTTACTTTTA
>JAQQPU010026463.1:0-11499 GCA_029168905.1 Artemia sp. Kazakhstan ARC1039 | reverse complement strand
TGTCTGTGTGTGTGTGTGTGTGTGTGTGTGTGTGTGTGTGTGTGTGTTTGTATATATACACACACACACACACACACACAGAGAGACGACACACACACAGAGACAACACAGACACAGAGACGACAGACACACAAAGACGAAACACACACAGAGACGAGACATACACAGAGGCGACACACACACAGAGAGGACAAACATACAGAGAAGACACAAAAACAGAGACGACACACCCACAGAGACGACATACACACAGATACGAAACACACATAGAGGTGACACACACAGATATGTTAGGGAGAAAAGGGGAATTATGCTGTCAAACTAAGAATTTCAAGTCCTTCTGTCCAGATAGATTCAATTAATAGTTTTACCTGCTGATTTTAAAGTTTATCAAAAGTTCAAGGAACGCTAATCTCTTTTACAAGATATAAACATATGATATCTTGGTTTAGGTTAAACAAATAAATTGAAATCTAATCAAGTACGGTTATTCCTAGCTTTTGGCCCACCCGAGAAACAATAATTTGAACTAAAAGATCTTAATACCCCAGTACTCAAGCCTTGCCTAGCTATTCAAGTGTAACGCTTTCAATTAGAAATATTCGATAGCATAGAAGTAACTTAGTCCTTTTTTTCGGTAAACATTTGTGGATTGAACAAGCAGACCCATAGAATATTAGACTACAGACCAAGAAGAGGTTTAAAAGTGTTCAAAATAATTAGAGTTAGTATATATTCCTTTTATTTCCTTTTATAATAAATATCAGTTGTCACTGAATTCTGAGTACCGATTCTTACCCAAGCCTCAGTCATACCACGCTACCAAATTTTTATCCCTGATAGTAGGGGCAACCTTACACAAATACAAACACATAAACTCAGACATACAAACCGACAAAGACAAACCATCAAAGACAAGCACTGGGACAGGCTATCATCCACCCAGACACACATGTCTAGAGAGTGAGAGAGACAAAACATATACATACAAATAGATTTATACATACAAACCGACAAAGACAGGCAGTGAAACAAGCAAACACCCGCACAGACATACACGCAAAGAGAGTAAGAGAGACGAAACACATACAAATATATAGATTCAAACATACAAACCGACAAAGACAAGCACTGGGACAAGCAAGTACCCACCCAGACACATATGCTTAGAGAGTGAGAGAGACAAAACACATACAAACACATAAACTCCAACATACAAACCGACAAAGGCAGACACTGGGACAAGCAGGCACCCGCCCAGACACACATGCCTAAAGAGTGCGAGAGACAAAAATATATACAAACAAATAGATTTATACCTACAAACTGACAAAGACAGTCAGTGGGACAAGCAACAAACTGTCAAGACATACTTGCAAAGAGAGTAAGAGAGACAAAAACACATACAAATATATAGATTCAAACATACAAACCAACAAAGACAGGCACTGGGACAAGCAAGTATACACCCAGACACACATGCTTGGAGACTGAGTGAGACAAAAACATACAAAAACATAAACTCTGACATAGAAACCGACAAAGACAGACACTGGGACAAGCAAGCATCCGCCCAGACACATATGCCTGGAGAGTGAGAGAGACAAAAACATTAACAAACGAATAGATTTAAACATACAAACCGACAAAGACAGGTACTGGGACAAGCAACAACCTGTCAAAACACCTACCACCCAGACACACAGACCTAGAGAATGAATACAAAAACATATACAAACAAATAGAGTTATATATACATACCGACAAAGACAGGCAGTGGAACAAGCAAACATCTACCCAGACATACACGCAATGAGAATAAGAGGGACAAAAATACATACAAATATATAGATTCTGATATACAAATCGACAAGACTTATACATACAAATCAACAAAGACAGGCAGTGGAACAATCAAAAACCCGGCTAGACATACACGCAAAGAGAATAAGAGAGACAAAAAAAAACACATGCAAATATAAAGATTTAGATATACAAACCGACAAAGACAGACATAGGGACATGCAAGTACCCCGCCCAGACACACAGACTTAGGGAGTGAGAGAGACAAAAACACATACAAACACATAAACTCAGACATACAAACCGACAAAGATAGGCATTGGGACATACAAGCACCCAACCTGACACACACTCTTAGAGAGTGAGAGAGACAAAAACATATACAAACAAATAGATTTATACATACAAACTGACAAGCACATGCACTAGGACAAGCAGCCATCTGCCCAAACACATAGGATTATAGAGACGAAAACACATACAAACACATAGATTCAGACATATAAACCAACAAAGACAGACAGTGGAATAAGCAAACACCCGCCCAGAAACACAAGCAAAAAGAGTGAGAGACACATACAAATACATAGATTCAGAAATACAAACCGTAAAAGACAGGCACTTCAGACATTCAGACCAACAAAGACAGACAGTGGGACAAGAAAACACCCGCCCAGAAACACAAGCAAAAAGAGTGAGAGACAGATACAAATACATAGATTCAGACATACAAACCGTAAAAGAAAGGCACTTCAGACATTCAGACCAACAAAGACAGACAGTGGGACAAGAAAACGCCCGCCCAGACACAAAAGCAAAAAGAGTGAGAGTCAGATACAAATACATAAATTTAGACATACAAACCGAAAAATACAGGCACTTTAGACATACAAACCAACAAAGACAAACACTGGGACTTGCAAACACCAACCCTCACAAATAAACGAAGAGAGTGTGAAACACATATAAATACATAGATTCCGATATACAAACCGAGAAGGACAGGCAGTGGGACAAGCAAACAACCGCCCAAACACACACGCAAAAAGAGTAAGAGACACAAACAAATAAATAGATTCAGACATACAAACCGAGAAATACAAGTACTGGGATAAGCAAACACCTACCCAGACAAAAAGAGGCATACAGAGTAAAAAACACACACAAATACATAGATTTAGACATACAAACCGAGAAAGACATGCACTGGGATAAGCAAAAACCCTCCCAGACAAACACAGGCATAGAGAGTGAGAAGCACTCACAAATACATAGATTTAGACATACAAACCGTGAAAGACAGGCACTTCAGACATACAGACCAACAAAGACAGACAGTGGGACAAGCAAACGCCCGTCCAGACACAAAAGCAAAAAGAGTGAGAGACAGATACAAATACATAAATTCAGACATACAACCCGAGAAAGACAGGCAGTGGGACAAGCAAACACATGCCCAAATACACAAGTAAAAAGAGTGAGAGACACATTCAAATACAAAGATTCTAACATACAAAACTAGAAAAACGGGCACTTTAGACATACAAACGAAGAAAGAAAAACACTGCGACTTGCAAACACCAACCCTGACAAACAGACAAAAAGAGTGGGAGACACATACAAACACATAGATTCAGACAGACAAACCAAGAAAGACAGGCAGTGGGACAAGCAAACACATGCATAAATACACAAGCAAAAAGAGTGAGAGACACATACAAATACAAAGATTCTAACATACAAACCGAGAAAGACAGACACGAGAATAAGCAAACACCCGCCCAAACACACACAGGCAAAGAGAGTGAGAAACACATACAAATACATAAATTTAGACATACAAACCGAGAAAGACATGCACTGGGATAAGCAAACACCTGCCCGGACACACAGTCAAAAGGAGTGAGAGAAACATACAAGTACATAGATTCAGAAATAAAAACTGAGAAAGACAAGCACTCCAGACACACAAACCAACAAAGACAGACACTGGGACAATCAAACACCTTCCCAGACACACAAGCAAAAAGAGTGAGAGACACATACAAATACATATATTCAAACATTCAAACCTGGAAAGACAGGCACTTCAGACATACAAACCAACAAAGACAAACAATGGAACTTGCAAACATCAACCCTGACAAACAGACAAAGAGAGCGAGAGACACATACAAATACATAGATTCAGACATACAAACTGAGAAAAACTGGCAGTGGGACAAGCAAACACACAAGCAAGAAGAGTGAGAGACGCATAAAAATACAAAGATTCTAACACACAAACCGAGAAAGACAGACACGGGGATAAGCAAACACCCACCCAGACACACACAGGCAAAGAGAGTGAGAAAAACATACCAATACATAGATTCATGCATACAAACTGAGAAAGATGTGCACCGGGATAAGTAAACACCTGCCCAGACACACAGTCAAATAGAGTGAGAGACACATACAAATACATAGATTCAGACATATAAACTGATAATGACGGGCACTTCAGACATAGAAATCAACAAAGACAAACACTAGAACTTGCACATACAAATACATAGATGCAGACATACAAACCGAGAAAGACATGCAGTGGGACAAGCAAGATCACGCCCAAACACACAAGCATAAAGAGTGAGAGACACATTCAAATAAAAAGATTCAGACATACAAACCCAGAAAGACAGACACTGGGATAAGCAAACACCCACCCAGATACACACAGGAAAATATAGTGAGAAGCACGTACAAATGCATATATTCAGACGTACAAACTGAGAAAGACATGCACTGGGACAAGCAAACACCCGCCAAGACACACAGTCAACGAGAGTGAGAGACACATACAAATACATAGATTCAGAAAAACAAACCAAGAAATACAGGTACTTCAGACATACAAACCAACAAAGATGGACAATGGGACAAGCAAACACCCGCCCAGACACACAAGCAAAAAGAGTGAGAGACACGTACAAATATATAGATTCAGTCATACAAACCAAGAAAGACAGGCACTTCAGATATACAAACCAACAAAGACAAATACTGCGACTTGCAAACACCAGCCCTGACAAACAGACAAAGAGAGGGAGAGACACATACAAATTCATGGATTCACATATACAAACCGACAAAGACAGGCAATGGAACAAGCATACACCCGCCCAGATATACACGCAAAGAGGATAAGGGAAACAAAAACACATACAAGTATATAGATTCAGATATATAAACCGACAAAGACAGGCACAGGGATATCTAAGTACCCACCCAGACACAAGGACTTAGAGAGTGAGAGACACATACAAAACATAGATTCAGACATACAAACATGACCGCAGAGGCGGGAACGGCCGCTAAGGCGAGCGGCGTTACGGGTCATGGACTGTGTGTCTGGGATCGGTGTTTCCATGTTCCCAGTGTCGGTCTTTTTATGTTTGTATGTCTGAATCTATGTATTTGTATGTGTGTCTCACTCTCTCTGCCTATGTGTCTGGGCAGGTGTTCGCATGTCACAGTGCCTGTCTTTGTCGGTTTGTACGTCTGAATCTATATTTTTGTATGTGTCTCTCACTCTCTAAGTCTGTTCGTCTGGGTGGGTACTTGCATGTCCCTGTGTCTGTCTTTGTCGGTTTTTTATACCTGAATCTATATATTTGTATGTATTTTTATTTCCCTTATTCTCTTTGCGTGTATGTCTGGGTGCTTGTTTGCTTGTTCCACCGCCTGTCTTTGTCGGTTTGTATGTCTGAATCTGTGTTTTTTTATGTGTCTCTCACTCTCTTTGTCTGTTTGGCAGACGAATAGATATATATTTGTACGGGTTTTTTTCTCTCTTATTCTCTTTGCGTATATGTCTGGGTATATGTTTACTTGTTCCACTGCCTGTCTTTGTCGGGTTGTATGTATAACTCTATTGGTTTGTATATATTTTTGTCTCTCTCATTCTCTAGGTCTGTGTGACTGGGTGTTATATGTCTTGACAGGTGGTTGCTTGTCCCAGTGCCTGTCTTTGTCGGTTTGTATGTATAAATCTATTTGTTTTTATATGTTTTTGTCTCTCTCACTCTAGAGGCATGTGTGTCTGGGCGGATGTTTGCTTGTCCCAGTGTCAGTTTTTGTCGGTTTTTATGTAGGAGTTTATTTGTTTGTGTGTGTTTTTGTCTCTCTTACTCTGTTTGCATGTATGTCTTGACAGTTGATTGCTTGTTCCACTGCCTGACTTTGTCGGTTTGTATGAATAAATTTATTTGTTTGTATATGTTTTTGTCTATCTCACTCTCTAGGCATGTGTGTCTTGGCGAATACTTCCTTGTCCCAGTGTATGTCTTTGTCAGTTTGTATGTCGTAGTTTATGTGTTTGTATGTGTCTTTGTCTCTCTCACTCTCTAAGCATATGTGTCTGGGTGGGTACTTGCTTGCCCCAGTGCCTGTCTTTGTCAGTGTGTATGTTTGAATCTATATATTTGTATGTGTTTTGTCTCTCTTACTCTCTTTGCATGTATGTCTGGGCGGGTGTTTGCTTATTCTACTGCCTGTCTTTGTCGGATTGTATGAATAAATCCATTTGTTTGTATATGTTTTTGTCTCTATCACTCTCTAGACATGTGTGTCTGGGTGGGTGCTTGCCTGTACCAGTGCCTGTCTTTGATGGTTTGTCTTTGTCGGTTTGTATGTCTGAGTTTATGTGTTTGTATGTGTATTTGTATCTCTCACTCTCTAAGCCTGCGTGTTTGGGATGGTACTCGCTTGTCACAGTGTCTGTCTTTGTCGGTTTATGCTGCTTGACTGGTTTGGTTTGTCAGTTTATATGTTTGTATGCCGAAATCTTTGTATTTGTATGTGTTTTTGTCTCTCTCACTCTCTTTGCCTATGTGTCTGGGCTGGTGTTTGCATGTCATAGTGCCTATCTCTGTCGGTTTGTATGTCTGAATCTATGTATTTGTATGTGTCTCTCCCACTTTTTGCCTGTGTGTCTGAGCTGGTGTTACCTTATCCCAATGCATTTCTTTCTCGGTTTGTATTTCTGAATCTATGTGTTTGTATGCATTTTTTGTCTCTTATTTGTAAACCATTTGTTCTATGCCTTAAACATTTTCAGATATTTTCTTGATAAAACGAATGGGCTGCTTGTAGCAGTACTAGTATTTCGTGTTTTATTGTAAACCATTTATTCTATAGCTTAAACATTTTCAGATATTTTCTCGATAAACGTACCTTTGCTTCCCTCAGGTGGCTTGGTGGTGCCGCGAGCGGTTAGTAGTAGTTGTATTTGCAACTTTTAATCTATACCATAAACATTTTCAGAAATTTCTTGATAAAAACATATCTGTATTTACCTCAGGGGGCTTTATGTTACAGCGAGTTGTTAGTAGTAGTAGTTTTATTTTCATGTTTTTTGCAAGATATTTGCAGTATACCTTAAACATTTTCAGATATATTCTTGATAAAATGAGCGGGTTGTTAGTAGTAGTAAAAGTAATATCAGGTTTCTTTTGTAAACCATTTATTCAATACCTTAAATATTTTCAGCATAAAAATTGTGTATGACTCAAAGTGGGATAAATACAATATATAGGAGTTGATTAGACTGTAGCACTGGTGTTCTCGGGTGTATCGTTTTTGTTGCTAGGCTTAGCTATCAGTGCTATTTGAATAAAATCAGAGTCGAAAGAAAGAGAATAAAAGATTCAAACGAAAATATACAATAAATAAGAGCGGATTAGACTGTAGCAGGGGAGTGCGCAGGTGTATTGTGCTTGTTACTAAGCCTAGCTAGTATTACAATTTGAATAAAATCAGAGTCGAAAAAAAGATAATAAAAGATTCAAAAGAAAATATACAATAAAAAAAGAGCTAATTAGACTGTAGCATGGGTGTTCGCAGATGTATCGTGTTTTTTTTTGGTAGGCTTAGCTATCAGTACTATTTGAATAAAATCAGAGCCGAAAAAATGATAAAAATAGACTCAAAAGAAAATATACAATAGATAGGAGCTGATTAGACTGTAGCAGGGCTGTGCTCAGGTGTATCGTGTTTGTTGCTAGGCTTAGCTACCAGTACTATTTAAATAAAATCAATGTCGAAAGAAAGATAAAAATAGGCTCAAAAGAAAACATACAATAGAAAAAGAGCTGATTAGACTGTAGGAGGGGTGTGCTCAGGTGTATCGTGTTTGTTGCTAGGCTGAGCTATCAGTGCTATTTGAATTAAAATCAAAGTCGAAAGAAAGATAATAAAAGGTTCAAAAGAAAATATACAAAAAAGCTGATTAGACTGTAGCATGGGTATTCGCAGTTGTATCATGTCTGTTGCTATGCTTAGCTATCAGTACTATTTAAATAAAATCAGAGTAAAAAAAATGATAAAAATAGGCTCAAAAGAAAATATACAATAAATAGGAGCTGTTTAGAATGTAACAGGGGTGTGCTCAGGTGTATCGTTTTTGTTGCTAGGCTATTTGAATAAAATCAATGTCGAAAGAAAGATAAAAATAGGCTCAAAAGAAAACATACAATAAAAAAGAGTTGATTAGACTGTAGCAGGGATGTGCCCAGGTGTATAGTGTTTGGTGCTAGGCTTAACTATAAGTGCTATTTGAATCAAAATCAAAGTCAAAAGAAACATAATAAAGGGTTCAAAAAAATATATAATAGAAAAAAGAGCGGATTAGACTGTAGGATGGGTGTTCGCAGATGTATCGTGTTTGTTGTTAGGCTTAGCCTGTCAGTGCTATTTGAATAAAATCAGAGTCGAAAGAAAGATAGAAATAATCTCAAAAAAAATATACAACAAATAGGAGCCGGTTAGACTGTAGCAGGGGTGTGTTCAATTGTATCGTGTTTGTTACTAGTTTAAGCTATCAGTGCTATTTGAATACAATCAGAGTCGAAAGAAAGATAAAAATAGGCTAAACAAATATATAATAAATAGGAGGTAATTTCAGTGTAGCAGAGGTTTGCTCAGGTGTATCGTGTTTGTTACTAGGCTAAGCTATCAGTACTTCTTGAAAAAAATCACAGTCGAAAGAAAGATAAAAATAGGCTGAAAAGAAAATATATAATAGAAAAAAGAGCTGATTAGACTGTAGCAGGGGTGTGCTCAGGTGTATCGTGTTTGTTGCTAGACTGAGCTATCAGTGCTATTTGAATCTAAATCAATGTCGAAAGAAAGATATAAAAGGTTCAAAGGAAAATATACAATAAAAAAAGAGCTGATGAGACTGTAGCAGTGGTGTTCTCGGATGAATCGTGTTTGTTGCTAAGCTTGGCTATCATTACTATCTGCTCAAAATCAGCGTCGAAAGAAAGATAAAACACAAGTTCAAAATCAATCAAATAAACGAGAATATCATAGGCAGCGCGCCAGCGCTGCCTAAGTAAAGAACGATGTGGGCACAATGTGTTGTTTTTTTGTTTTTTTTTTAACTTTACTGAAAAAATACAAATGAAAGTGCATTGTCAGTTTAATATACATATACTGATATTTAGTAATCAAAATGTTAAATTATTTGATTTATTAAAGTTATAAAAGTAATAAAATTTATATTTTTTCAGTAAAGTGCAAAATTTTGTTCTGGCCTTGGGAAGGCATAGGGGTTTCGCGCCCAACTTATGTTAATTTCTGCTCGTTTTGAGTTTGACTCGGTTAATTATTGTAATTCCTGTTCGTTTTGGGTTTCATTTATTTCTCAATGCTGATTTGTGGTAATTTCACGCTTGGTAGATTATTTGATTTTAGTTTTGCTCATTTTTTTAATGGAGTTCCTTACAATTTTTTGAAAAACTTATTGGAAAAAGTTTTTTAATTAATTCAAATAAAGAAGTCATCTCGTTACCCAAAATTTACACGAGGAAAAAAATAAAGCCTTTTAGGCGTATCTTGTAACAAAAATAAATAAAGATTTTAGCCCTGAAAACCTCTTTAAGTACCTTGATCTTTCCTGAGCCAATAGTTTGCCCCTTATTTAAGAACAATTCAACGTTTCAAGAACATTTTCAGGCTGAATCACATTTTCTGCGTTGAATAGATTTAAAGATGAGGTGATTGAAAAATGGTGATTATTTTCTTTTTAATATTGATTTTATTGCTGGATGTTTGTATGAACCGCTAAAAAGGACGTTTCTAAGGTTAGTAAATAAAAAAGTCGTAATCAGGAAACATTTAGGCCATGGTGAACTTTTAAAAAGATAACATTCTAAATTGTCTTATTGGATAATGTTAAGCAAAAAAGTGTCAGAATTGAACTTTCAATTCGTTCGCTTGTCTTTCAAAGATGAGGTCTGAAATACGTTCTGATAACTTTTTTCTGACACATTTATAACTCTTAATGTAGCCTCTATATTGAAAATCGGAACTTGTGAATTATAGCGACCACAACCTATAAATTCTAAATTTTTCCTGTCCAAATAATCCCTAAAATATCTCAATCTGTTTCACCCAAATAATCCCCTAAAAGTAATTTTTGAAGGTTCCTTTGTGTATGGACAACTATGCACAGATATATTTGAATTCCCATGAGGGCTATTGATTTTTCTGTCATGAATTCTTTCACAATCGAAGCTCTCTAGGTTCAACGTAATTCCTGTCTGTATCAATTAGACAATAGTCTATTACGTAGATTCAAGCTAAATTCCAGGAAGTCTGGTGATGTTACTCCCATTAGTATTCTAGCCCTCTGATTGGTCTAGAAATAGACTTGTGGCTGTAACGTCACTCCCCCCTGTGGTAATACCTTGCCCTCTACTCAGGTCTTGCCCTTCCTTTGAACATTTCCTAGTGGTACTCATGATTTCTCCTCATGTCTACTCCATTTATGACCTTAAGTATGTAAATTAATATTATATTTAAATCACTGTATATATAATTATATACATTATTATATATACAGTGATTTAAATAGAAAATTTTTTTTGCATTAAGAGGGTAGCTATCCCCCCGCCTAATCCAGATTTCAGGCTTAGTCAAGAGATGTAGGAAGAATGAACGAAGAAGGAGATAAGAATGACGGAAGAATAGCTATCTATTTCTATATCCCAACCCTTACCCAGCCACCTCGACACCTCCTTCTGTATTATTTGATGGGTCATGGAGAGTTAGAAAATTTAATACAAATGCAATTTTGGAAGCCTTAGGCAAACTACACAAAGATACAGCTGAGAACCTCGTTAATACTTAATGAACAAGTATATATCATTCTATACAATTTTCTCAAGCGCTATAACATTCAAAATACTTAACTGGATCTTTAAACAAAAAATATATATATTAAATATTTGTTTTGTACATCTTTAGGAATGAAATACGCCAGCACAGAGCATTATTGTCTCTGAATTTGGAGACTTCATTATTTATTTTTCTGATACTTTCAATTTCAGAGCCTATCTCATAATATTCAAGATATAGCTTTTATTTCCTCTTTAAAATTTCGAATTCCTGCCGTAAAATGGTAGATAACACCACTTTGCTATGGCACAATCTTTTAGTTCATACATGAATACCATATCTAGAATGGTCATGAAAAGCTAAAACTTTTGATACTTATCATAGGCAGTGCAATAGCGCTGCCATGTAAAGAACGATGTTGGCACAATGTATTATCTGTTAAATTCATTTATTTTTTTGTTTTTTGGTGTTAGACCAGGGCACTTCGTATCGAAGAAGTTTCGTAGAAACTTCGAAAAGGGCTCATTCGAT
>JAQQPU010026460.1:0-10968 GCA_029168905.1 Artemia sp. Kazakhstan ARC1039 | reverse complement strand
TATATATGCACTATCAATGCTACCATTATGTTTACTGTAACTAATGACGCTAAGGATATTAAAGATAAATTTTTTGGGAACGTTTAGGGGGAGTTTCAATTTAATGAAAAAACTACATGCATGCGGGTTTTCAAAAGGGCATACGAGCATAAGAGCTAAAAATAAAGGAGCCAATTCAATTCAAGATTAAAAGTTCTAGTGCTCTTTTTAAGAGTAAAAAGAGATATGAGGACAAGCAGCCCTCCTCCCAAGGTTATTGATTTTCCAAACACATCCAATCAAAATTTTGAGACAGCCATTTCGTTCAGCATAATAGAACAGTCCAGCAGCTATGTCTCTAGGGATAACCTAGTATAAACCTAAATTAAACAATATTATTTTTGTCAGAATTAAAAATTGTTGAAAAAGGCTTTTTTCAAAATACAAAAAGCAAGCCAATCTATGGATTCTTGTAAAAAAAAAAGATATAATTTTTTTCCATGAAAGAGACTATATCAATGATAAAACGAAAAGAAATTAGTTTTAAAAACGTTTCCACAAAACAAGGCTTTCAAAGAAAAGCAAATAGCTTCATTAAGCCAAAAATGGACAGAAATAAATTCAAATAACCTTCCAAGTGTAAAACAACCAGAAATCGCCACCAATAAATAAATAAAACTCAAAACGAACAGAAATCGCAGTAAACAACCGAGTTATACTCATAACGAGCAAAACTTAACATGAGTAGGGCTGATAACCACCATGTCTTCTGAAGAACAGATCATAATTTGCACTTTACTGATAACAAAATACATTTAAAATGTTTTCATTTTTTACTTTCATAAATTAGAAATTATTAAAACTTCAAGGAATAAATATCAGTATATGTTTATTAAACTGACAATCCAGTCAATTTTTATTATCAAAGTGCAAATTATATGCAGTTTGTTATATCTTTATATATTCCGTTATATTTTATAATAGCGTTTCTCTTTTCTTATCACCACTTAAAATGAAGTAAATTTTTAATCTTATAAGTGGATAAACCTGAAATAATACTCCTTTAGAAAAGAAATAAGTAAGTATTTATGTTTGTTCCTAAAAGTATTTCTAGAAAGTTTCGGTTTACTTCAAATGATCACATGGTTTTAACCATTGCCAAACAGTATATTGAAATATGACCGCTTAAAGGACAAAAATTGCTGAATGTATATTTATGTTTTTTCCCTTTTTATGTTTTTACCACTTGATTTTCTTTTAGATTTTTATACTCGGAAGGATATTCCTTTAAACCAAGGATTAATATAATAAACGGAACATATAAAGGACTAATTAATAGTATATACTACTACTAGTAGGGACTAATTAATAAGGAGTAATTAATAGATTATATAAAGGAAGAGGATTAATAGTATGTTATGTAGCTTCATTCCCTAGTTTTTACAAGATATTTTTCAGAACTTTATTATTAATTGTAAAGGAGTTTTTTTGGGACTTAATCAAATTTGCCTACGAAGGTTCACTAGATGATGGGGGGAACTGAAACTCAGTGTTTTATGGGTTTTTTTTCCAGCCAGTGACATATCTTTGTTTCACACATTAAGTTTGGTTTATACTATATCGGCTCCTATTGGTGACGAATGTCTAATTCAAGAAATTTTTGAAAATATGGTCTTCAACAGAAGATTTCTCTTGTAAATCTATTTTGATTTTATTATTTTAAAAAAATTTTGCTCTGCTCGTATTATAGGATCCTCAGATTTTCAGTCTGGATTGGGTAAAGTACAGACTTGTGTACTTTTTATACTTTGTTATTTTGTCAATTTTGATAAGGAAGAAAAGTATGAACTGTGGAAAATAAAATACAAAAATTCATATAAATAAAATAAAATAAAATACATATAAAATCATTATTTTTATTTTCTTAATATCTAGTAATAAGAAACCATTATTAAAAATAGCAAATTTTTTTTTTATTTGTAATATCCAAGATAGCGGTTGCTTAGAAAATATTATGTTTATATTTTGGCTTTAGATGTTCTTAAGAAGCAAAAAAAAAAAAAAACAATAAAACTATAGAAAAGAACACAATGGTTATGGAAACCTGTGTTTGTTGACGGTATCCATGTATTTTAATAAAGTTACTATAGTTTTACTCCTTGGTAGGTCCGGAAGGGGTGCAAATTTTTATAGGGAGAAACAAAGGCCATATATCTCTCGTGATCTAATTCCTCTTAAAAAAAAGGTTCGTCAGAAATGTTCAATCATATTTTCTTGTAAAGTATTTATATATCTCTTATTATACGATGAAATTCTATGTTTTATTAACAAACTAGATCTTAGAAATTGTTTACCACTTCTAGAGCTATTTATAAAAGTTTTCTTGTCTGATTCTTTGAGCAACCTCATGCTTTACTGTATGCATTCTCATTTGTTAATTTCAATGAGTGGTACCGTTCGGAATGGACTTTTATCATCGGTTTAACCCCAAAGTAAACGTTCCAGCCCCAAAGTAAATTTTTTGACCTCAATATTTTAGCCCGAAACTCCCAAGGGTATTTTACACGGTTTAATACCCTATTTAGTCTTTAATCCTGAGGCATATACCTTTCAGGAGTTGGTACACATCTGCTACAGTTTATTTGAGGGTGGTTTATTGGCTAATAGATGGTGTTGATTCCGAATATTGTGGCCTACTGGCTTGCAACCGTGTGCAACAGATTGATTTTACCCTATAAGCCCAACACTAACTTATGAGGACATCGTTGCACAGTTTATTTTCTGAAGCTATGTAATTGTAAGCGAATTATGTAACTAACAGTATTCTGAATTACAAAAACGAGTTAGTCTTTGGTGGTATGTTTTGTTTAACGCTCAGACAAACATAGCAGTTGTTAGGGGACTCTAACTCCAAATAATATTACACTTTCAAGAATTCCTACAAATTTTTACATTTCTTTAGAGTTTCACTCATGACAACTCTACTTTTTAATTTATTGAGAGATTGTCCTAACTATATTGAACATCTTGGTGTATTCCTGATAATGGAAATTTCGTTTTTTGCGGGAGTTATATTTTTTCTCACTGTAGGCCTACCTGTGACACAGTCATAGGAATATCATGTTGGTATATATTGCCTGTTTTTTACTGAAACGGCGCACCATGAAAAGTAATGGGATTCAAATATGGAATAAAGCAAGTAAGGTGACATTTAACACATTTTGCTTCATCATGATACACCATCTGGCGGCTCAAAAAGTGTAAAGAAAAGTCATTGAAATGATTATATTTTGAAAAAAAGATTGATTGTAATGCTTTCTAGTATCCAAGCCACTAGAAAGCTTACAAATTTGTCTAACCTGTCTAGGCCACCAAAAAGATCAGAAATGCCTCGCATGTTCATGGATGAGTAGGGAATTATGGGGAAATTTCCGACTTTTTTGAAACAATTGTGAAGAAAGTGAAACAATTGTAGAAAAACGGGTATGATAGATAGATAAATAGATATTTATTGCAATAAAAGCCGCTTTGGGCCATGGCAAATAAATGGAAAATCACACAAAATAATAGCATATGATTATAACACTCATAGCAAAGTATAGTAACCTACATAACAAAAACAGCGCAAAATTACAAAACAAAACAAAAACATAATAAAGCACACAATACCTTTAAACTCATATACATAGATAGATGTATGTTATATCTATCAAGGGCCATGACTACAAAAAATAACAAACAGGAAAACAACTTACACACTTACAACACTAATTTCAACACTCACCCCATCACCTTTACAAAAATCTATCTCTATGTGACATACCCAATTTTGTATATTTTGCTATTATTCTTATTGTCCCATAATTTTTTGATCCCAATGCTGAAATCAACCACTCACTTGTCCCCACATTATCAAAAAATAATTTTTTCCTTAAATCCTGTAATTCGGGACAAAAAGCCATGAAGTGAAGCAGATCCTCACCATTTTCTCCACACATAGGGCATGAGTAAGGACCGTCCTTTACCCTCACACTTCCTAAATATTTCCTCCTTTCTCCAAGTGCTAGAAAATTCCCCCCCTGATATATACCACTTAATTTCTTCACTATTTAAACCCGCTTTAAAATAAATATCATATCCCCATACCTCCTTCCATTACCGGTAAACGGCGAGGAACACCGAGGCTGCGACTTCACACTGCCATTTCTGAATCTCCTAATATTCAAGCACATCGTTTACTAATTTTGCTACATTTCCTACTTCCAGTCCTATTCCCTTCCCTTCATTCCAAACACCTGATAACCTGCAATTATTAAAGATTGATTTCACCTGGGAAGCCCATGAGCTTTTCCTTCTATCCTGCAACACCTCCAGATAAGCTGCATTTACTAACCTATTATTCTGTAAACCAATCACCTTTTCCCAGTATCCTATCATTCTAACCAATCTTTTTACCCTCAATGAAAACAATCCTAGATCACCCTTTAACACCAGATTATTAAATCTCCCGCTTAGCCTTGAAAGTCTCCTGAAATGTCCTCAATAAATTCTCTCTGTTTTTCCCCCTATTTCAAACCCCAAACTTCCCCACCGTAACTCAATACTGGGCCTTCCTTCATCTCAAAAATTCTCTTATGCAGCTTAATATCTACCGGTCCTAGATGCCTAAGGGGACTCTTCAATAACGCCCATGAAGCCTTCTGACCCTTCTAACTCGCTATTTTCACCTGATAACTCCATCTCCCTGAACTTGTGAACTTACATCCCAAATAAATACAATCCTTAACTTCTTTCATCTCTTTCCCTTTTAAAATATCATACCAATATTGATTCACAGTTCAAAGTGATAACATCTTGTTAGCTAAGAGGATTATTAATTGAAATCTAGTTTATTTGAACTTGACCAAGTTTTCATCAGCATTCATTCCGCTAACATCTAAATACACAGGCAGTGAAATAACTTGAAAAACCAGTTCCCATTGACAAGAATTGTCATGTTAAGTGGAAATCTTACTTTATAAGACTTGCTATGTTAAGTGAAAATTCTGTGAGAATAATTACAGTCACTGGAATAGTCACTCGGATTCATTTGTGAGGCTCGGCCCTCAGAGAAAGATAAGTAATCTTTCTAATTATTATAACCATATTTCCGGATTAATTATGACTTCTGTTAATTTATCTGAAACTCTACAAGAAATTAATCGAAAATTGAACGGAATAGAAATAGTTTCGTTGCAGGTTCAAGAACTTAGAAACGACCTATTTGCTATTTCGTCGCGAATTGATTCGACATTAGAGAAGTTCTCGGAAGATACGTTACAATTGAAAAAAGATTACCTAAGTTTGCAAGCTGAAATGTCGGCTACTAACGTAAAATTACAAAGACTAGAAAATGAGTCTAAAAAGTGTAACTTGGTCCTGTATAATTTCGATCCTACAAACAAAGGTTCTTCGTTACGAGAAGATGTAATGAAAGCACTCAACTTACATGTGCCAAATTTAGGGCTGAAAAAAATGGACATTAGAGACATTTTTCGGCTAAACACTAAACAAGACAAGTGACCGGTGTTGGTTAAGTTTACAAGCGGTTACATTCGTGATACAATATTGCGATCAAGTGCGCACCTGAAAAGGGCGGGTCTTGGTGTTAGTCCCGATTATACAGAGCGTGAACTGTCTATCCGTAACCGCCTAAAGCCTTTTCTTGAACGGGCTAGAGGAGAAAATAGAGAAGCAAGACTAAGAGGGACAAAGTTATATATTGGTCAACAGTGTTTTACGTATAGCTTTGATAAGCAGTCTGTAGTTGAGGTTCCGAATGCCCCTAATAGAGAGTCATCAGCGAGTACCATGACCCATTTTAAGGAAAATTTTGGACAAAAGTTTCCCCGTGAACCTGGGTTTTTATCAGTGCCACAAAAAAGTTTAGTAAAGAGTTTGGTTTCTGAAAATAGTCAGTTTAACCTGGAATAACCTTGCAATTCACAATCGCGTTCTGGATCTTCATCCTCAATTCAATATTTCTTTAGTGTAGTGGAGGAGCTTAGTATTGATAACGAAATAAATGGGGTGAACGTTGAAACTCCTGTTATTCAAAAAGGCTCCTCATCAACTTATTTTGGGCCTGTGGGGGCTGCCAAACATAACAGCAAACAAATTATTAGCCCAGATGACCACCTAAGACAGAAGAGCTAGTCGGTTACAGCTGACGACCATAATAACATGGTATGATATTTCGATGAAATAAAAATAAAAGTCCGGACGTTCACCATTGTTTCCCAGAAAAACTGCCTTCAAACTATCTGCTGTAAACGCGTGCCATTAAACGTTATGTCCAGAAATTTGTCACCGTGTCCAAAGTAGACGATGAATATGATGATTAGAGTTTTTTCTATGTACGCCTATTTTATTGCAAATGGCATAAAATGAAAATATAGAAAAACGGCTATGATATTTCGATGAAACAATAATAAAAGTCCGGACTTTCACCATTGTTTCCCCGAAAAACCGCCTTCAAACCAACTGCTGCAAAAGTGTGCCATGAAACATTATGTCCAGAAATGTGTCACCGTGTCCAACGTAGACGACAAATATGATGATTGGAATTTTTCTATGTACACCTATTTTTGTACAAATAGCGCAAAATGAAAATCTAGAAAAACGGGTATAATATTTCGATGAACTAGTAATAAAAGTCTGGACTCTCATTATTATCAAGCAGTTCGTGTTAACGAACTGTAAGTAAGGAGTGACCCTGCTCAATATTAACCGAAACTCTAAAAAAAGGAACTTTGATACCAATAGATAGCCTTCATCAAAAGAAATGGATTTTTATGCTTATTTGAGTTTCATAAAATTTAGTCTTACTCATCAAAAGTTAAGAGCCTGAGAAAATTTGTCTTATTTTCGAAAAAAAAGGGAAACATTCCCTAAAAGTCATATAATCTTATTGAAACTCTCACTATCAGATTCAGTGTATCAGAGAACCCTACTATTAAGATTTCAAGCTCCTATCTGCAAAAATGTGGAATTTATATTTTTTTGACAGAAAAAAGATCACGGATGCCTATTTATTCATCGTTTTTATATTTTTTTTGTCTTTTTTTCCCAGGGGTGATCGTATCGTACCAGTGGTCCTAGAATGTCGCAAGAGGGCTCATTTTAACGAAAATTAAGAGTTCTAGTAACCTTTTAAGTGCCCTAAAAATGGGAAGGGGGGCAACTAGCCCCCTCCCACGCTCATTTTTTCCCAAAGTCCACGGATCAAAATTTTGAGGTAGCCATTTTTTCAGCATAGTCGAAAATCAAAACTATGAGGAAATTTTCAACTGTTTTGAAACAATTGTGAGGAAAGTGGTTGATACAGATCCATACCAGAAAGTACTTACTTTTCTGCTGCCTTCTGGAAGATATGCTGCTGAAACAGCGATTTCATCAGGTTCTGAGCCACACCCAAGGGAACCCACCACTTCCACATAGTTTATGAATTTGTCGTATCAACAAACAGAAGAAATGCAGTAGACAGTTTTACTGAATGAGATCTACGAAGCCCGTAGATAAGCTCATGGTCAGTGAGATGTTGCTTGCTGATGGTACACCTGCTGCTGCTTCAAGAATTATTTCTAGGCTTATAGATAAAGGAACTTTTCTATGAAATTATCGTGGTACCTTACATCCTATGGTTGGCATTTCAATAAAACATTTCTGTTGTCTTTCATAGAAAATAGTACCTAAGATTTGTCATTACCGACTTCTTCTGCTTTTCTATATATCTTGTCTTCGTGACTCTAGGACTCAAGTCGAAGCAATGGCTTTCCAGCTCTTCCACAGAGATAACGCATCAAGCAGAATGTGAATTCAAAGTTCTCACCTATACGTGCTCGTGTTTTTTGAACGGTTTGGACACTCCTCCTACGAAATTTACTCGTTTCGAACACTAGATTACTGTTTCTGATGCCGAGTCTGATTCTCATCGGTGAACTACATGTTTTGTGTCACCTAGTATTGATCACCGACAGGATCAAGAAATCGGGCCAAATTTTGATGCAGCTTGTCTTGCCATTCCACTGCTGGCTGCTCGAATCTTTCTCGATTGATCCTCACTAAACGTACTTAAAACATGAAGTTGAAAAGGGTGCAGCTCTAGAGGAAGACTTCGGTAATTGGGTCGCCAGTGTCATGTCTAATTGGACGTTTTTAGCATCTTTGCGCCATGACAAATCTTAAAAAAATTAGGTTTTCTCGTAAAACAGCAAAACCAACCTTTAGTACTTTGACACTAACAATTGCTCTCAAAATTTACCTAACTTCAGTCTCACACCTCTGATTTACCACAAAACCATCATTCGTTGGATGGGATATAATTCATATGTTAAGCCGGGGCTTTTCCGAAAAACGGTGTTTTCGTTGAAAGTTTCAAAATTACTCGTCGCATTTTTGTTTATAGTCGTAGATATTCACACAGTGGTAGTAAATAGATAGTTGGCTGCTATTGCTTAATAGAGCAGGAAATAAGGATTTAGGAAATGGCCACTTTTGTTTGTTTGTTTATTTCAGCCCACTAAAATAAAAACGGACACGATGATGATGTTGGCTATTTTGGCATTTATAGGTGAGAATAGGCAAGTTCTGTATGGATGTAGACTAGTGTTCTCCAGTAATCACAATAAATACAATTGTTTACCCCAAAAACCACCTTCAAATCAACTGCTGCAAATGTGCATTAAACTTTATGCCACTACGCCCAAAGTATACAGTGAATATGATGATTGGAATTTTTAATGTACGCCTATTTTGTTGCAAATAGCACAAAATGAAAACATAGAAAAACAGGTATGAAATTTCGATGAAATAATAATAAAAGTCCGGAAGTTCACCATTGTTTCCCCGAAAAACTGCCTTCAAACCAACTGCTGCAAACGTGTGCCATTAATCGTTATGTCCAGAAATGTGTCACCGTGTCCAAAGTAGACGATGAATATGATAACTGGGGTTTTTCTATATATGCCTATTTTGTTGCAAATAGCACAAGATGAAGATATAGAAAAACGGGTATGATATTTCGAGGAAATAATAATAAAAGTCCGGACTTTCACCACTGTTTCCCCGAAAAACCGCCTTCAAACCAACTGCTGCAAAAGTGTGCCATTAAACATTATGTCTAGAAATGTGTCATCGTGTTCAAAGTAGACGACGAATATGATGATCGAAATTTTTCTATGTAAACCTATTTTTGTACAAATAGCGCTAAATGAAAATCTAGAAAAACAGGTAAAATATTTCAATGAACTAATAATAAAAGTCTGGACTCTCATTATTATCAAACCGTTCGGTTTAACAAACTGTAAGTAGGGAGTGACCCGGCTCAATAGTAACCGAAACTCTAAACAAAGAAACTTTGATGCCAATAGATACATTAAAAGATGGATTTTTATGCTTATATGAGTTTCATCAAATTTAGTCTTACTCATCAAAAGTTAAGAGCCTTTAGAAAATTTGCCTTATTTTCTAAACAAAGGGGAAACATCCCCTAAAAGTCACATAATCTTTTTGAAATTCTCGCCATCAAACTCAGCGTATCAGAGAACCCTTCTATTTGAATTTCAAGCTCCTATCTGCAAGAATGTGGAATTTATATTTTTTTCCAGAAAAAAGATCAAGGATGCGTGTTTATTTATTATTTTTTTTTCATATCAAACCAGTGGTCCTAGAATTTCGCGAGATGGCTCATTTCAACGGAAATTAAGAGTTCCAGTAACCTTTTAAGTGCCCGAAAAAATGGGAGGGCAACTAGCCCCCTCCCACGCTCATTTTTCCCAAAATCCATGGATCAAAATTTTGAGGTAGTCATTTTGTTCAGCATAGTCGAAAATCCGAATACCATGTCTCTGAGGACGACTTAATCCCCAACAGTCCCCAGGGGAAGGGCTGCGAGTTATGAACGTTACCCATTGTTTACATATAGTTGTGGTTATTAGGAAGTTTACAGACGTTTTCAGGGGGGATTTTTTCTGATGGGGGTGGGGGCTTGTGGGGAGAGGATTACTTGGGTGGATATTTCCATAAGGGAATTTGTCATGGGGGAAGAGAATTTTCCCCCAGAAAAAAATCCCCAGTTTTCCCAGCATCAATTAAAAAACTACCAAAAACTAAAAAAAAAGTTTTTTCAACTGAAAGTAAGGACCAAAATTAAACAACTAAAACGAACAAAAATTATTATTTATATAAGGGGGTTTGCTTCCTCCTCTATACCTCGCTCTTTACGCTAAAGTATTTTTAGTACTTTAAAAAGAGATATTTATTCTAATTAAATGGTCTTTGTGACTCAAGGATCATTATTAAAGAACCGGAACAAAATTTGAACTTTAGCGGAAAGAGTGAGGTATATGAGGGGGCAAACCCCCTCATATACCTCATATATCATTTTAACTTTTAATGTTACTCCTTACTGTCAGACGAAAGAAAACTTGTGTTTTTATTTGATTAGTATTAAAAACCGACTTTTTGTTATAGTTCTGCTGTATTATTTAAATGTTATAACTGTTTTTCTATATTTTTATTTTTGTCCAGTCGTAGTTGGAAAGACAGAAACTGAATCTATGAAATTATCTATTTTCTTAATTATTCATATGAAATGGAAGCTAATAACGAGTCGCAACTCCATATCTATGACATCTTTTAAAAGGTGATAGACTTATTCCATTCTATATGTTCTCAATCACCAGCTTCAGAAGTTAGAGCGGCTTTTCGTAAAAACCCCAAGGACTTTTCATTAGATTCTTGTAATCTATGGGTGCTCATTTGAATCATCATTTGAATCATCATTTTAATCACCATTTGAATCATCATTTGAATCATCAATCATGATTTATCATCATTTGAATCATCAATCATCATTTGAATCATCCATCATCGTTTGAATCATCATTTGAATCATCAATCATCATTTGAATCATCATTTATCATCATTTGGTTCATCATTTATCATCA
>JAQQPU010026459.1:0-11500 GCA_029168905.1 Artemia sp. Kazakhstan ARC1039 | reverse complement strand
AATCTCATTACCCCTTTTTAAATGTCAATCAAACAATTCTGATTGTAGTGTCCAAGTTTTTAATAACAAAGCTTACACACATGTACACACTATGATTTCAAAAAACCAGTCTGGTTGAAAAACTTGGAGTTGAAACAAACTTGTGTGGGGAATCCCCGTTCATACTGGTATCTTTTTTGCAATGTTTAGGAACAGGAGGGGAATCCCCGGTCGTTTGGAATGGTACCAACGGGGCATAAGCAAATAGCACGTAGTTTCATAACGTGTTTTAATCACGTGTAGAGGTCCCATAGAATAACAATGGTAGGAACATAGCGCTATAGAATAGCATGGAAGGGAATATAAGCCCTTAAAATAGCATGGGAGGGAACATAAGCCCTTAAAATAGCATGGGAGGGAACATAACCTACGCAAATAGCACAGGATGGAACATAACCTACGCAAAATGGAATGTACTACTCTACTCTTAAGTTCTTGGGGACCCCAATGCACATTTCTAAATTTATAGTTTTAGCAAGTCTGCTACTTTGTGGTAGCAAGAGACCTGAAGTGAGCCTCCTAGTGACTTTCCTGGCGGGGGTTGGTGCAAGGTGACTTTGAAGTTCATGTTGGGGGGGGAATAATTTTCTCCGATCCTCACAAAAGAGTATCGGCTATTTGACGAATCCCATTAAATAAATTGAAAGTTCACGCGCATTTTACTTTGGAGGGTCTCTAGGTGGCAGACCGTTCTAAAATGTTAATGGCGTAAATGGAGGTTCACAGTCTTATTAGTTTAATTATCTAGTATGTACCTTTTTGCTCTTTTCGCCATGGATAGAAGTAATATGCAATATGCAGTAGCGACATCTCAACCGTGTTTGTTAGAGCTCTGTTTCCTGTGTATATGTAGAACCAGTTCGTCATTAGAAAGAATAGTGACCAATTGTAAGCCTTTCTACCGAATTCTTTCCTTATGATCTTGAGGAATAGGAAGTCTCCAAGTGCTGTTACAAATCCTTGGAGGGCGTAAGCTGAGAAATACTAGAAAGGAGAGAAAAAATAGATTGGCTTATAAACTTTTGACTTTAGTATAAAACTGTAAATTGATATATTACAAGATTGTTATCCTGTTCCCGCAATGCTAATAATAGACTAGTCTAGGGTGCAGAAAATTTTCTACCATTTATTAATATTAATTAAAAAAACTTTTTCCACAACATAAGTTTTTCAAAGAAAAGTAAAGAACTCCATTAAACAAAAAATGAGCAAAAATAAAATAAAATATACACTTTACTGAAAAAAATATAAATGTTTTTGCTTTTATAACTTTAATAAATCAAATAATATTAACATTTTGATTACTAAATATCAGTATATGTATATTAAACTGACAATGCACATTCATTTGTATTTTTTCAGTAAAGTGCAAATTTCGTTCTGGCCTTGGGAAGGCATAGGGGTTTTGCGCCCAACTTATGTTTATTTCTGCTCGTTTTGAGTTTGACTCGGTTATTTATTGTAATTTCTGTTCGTTTTGGGTTTTATTTATGTATCGATGCTGATTTGTGGTAGTTTCACGCTTGGTAGATTATTTGATTTTATTTTTGCTCATTTTTTGTTTAATGGAGTTCTTTACTTTTCTGTGAAAAACTTATTTTGTGGAAAAAGTTTTTTTTAATTAATTTCTGTTCGTTCTATATTGACATAGTCTTTTTAGGGAAAAAGAAAATAATACTTCAAAGCTTTTCGTTTTTTTAAGACTTTATAGTTTGGCCTGCTATTTGTATGCTGGAGAAATATTTTCAGCAATTTTTAACAACATACACCCTTTTAAAAATCTGGACACAAATAGTACTGTTTAATTTAGTTTCATACCTCTTCTAGCTGACCTGAAATGGAAAACTTGATGCTATTCGTAAAAAAAATCTGTTTACTTTCTTTGATAGCTTGGATACACTTACGCTATTTTGATTTGGTTAAATTTTAAGAGCAGAAGTAGCTCCGAAAGTTTGAACATAATACCCTCAGTCGTTCTTGGGATACTGCTGAGATGCCTTATTGGGAATTAGCATTAACACAGTGCATTTTGATTTAATCTTAAGGCAACATTTAGTTTTTAAACATAATGGGCAAATGGGAGGCTGGGTGTCGGAGGGCAGGAGTGGGAGAGGGACTAGTTGCCCTCCAATCACTTTCGACTATTAAAAAAGGCATCAGCCCTTTCTATTTTCAATCGAATGAGCCCTTTTCGAAGTTTCCACGACAACTCCTTCGAAGTGCCCTGGTCTAAACAACAACAACAACAAAAAATAATACATTATACCCACATCGATCTTTACCATAAAAATGTCAAGCCTTCCAATCACTTTCGACTATTAAAAAGTGCTCTAGGCCTTTCGATTTCCAATCGAATGAGCCCTTTTTTAAACGACAACGCTTCCTATAAACACCTTATATGCCCCCAGGGCATAAATTACAACCCTTACCCTAAGGTCTGTTAGGGTGGTTGTCATCCTCTAAGACCTATTTTCCTGAACTTTCAACTATGTTAAACAAAATGGCTATCTCAAAATTTTGATTGGGTGTGTTTGGGGAAATGGTGGGCGTGAAAGGGGCGGTAGTCGCTCTCCAATCACTTTCAACTATCAAAAATGGCCCTAGCCCTTTCAGTTTCCAATCAAATGAGCCCTTTTGAAGTTTCTACGACAAAACTTTCAATAAAAATTATTATATGCCCCCAGGGCATAACTTACAACCCTTGCCCTGAGTGCTGGGAGGGGGTGTCATTGTCAAAAACCTAATTTCCAGAACTTTCTACTACGTTGAACAAAATGGCTATCTGAAAATTTTGATTGGATGTGTTTGGAGGAAGGGTGGGCGTGAGAGGGGAGTTAGTTACCCTCCAATCACTTTCGACTATTGCAAAGGGCACTATCCCTCTCAATGTCCAATTGAATGAGCCCCTTTTGAAGTTTTACGACAACTCTATCTATAAAACCTTATATGCCCCCAGGGCAGAACTTACAACCTTTGCCCTTGGGGCTCTGGGGGGTTTGTCATCCTTAAATAGATAATTTCCAGAACTTTCAACTACGTTGAACAAAATGGCTATCTCTAAACTTTGATTAATGTTTTTGGGGAAATGGTGGGCGTAAGAGGGGCGTTAATTACTCTATACTCACTTTCGAATATTAAAAAGGGCAATTTCAATTTCCAATCAAATGAGCCCTTTTTGAAATTTCTATAACAACTTTCTATATAAACTTCATATGACCCCAGGGCATAACTTACAACCCTAGCACTGAGGGCTCTGAGGAGGTTATCATCCTAAAAAACCTAATTTCAAGAACTTTCAACTACGTTGAACAAAATGGATATCTCAAAATTTTGATTGGATGTGTTTGGGAAAATGGTGGGCGTGAGAGGGGCGTTAGTCGCTATCCAATCACTTTCAACTATTAAAAAAGGCACTAGCCCTTTCAATTTCCAATTGAATGATCCCTTTTGAAGTTTCTACGACAACGCTTTCAATAAAAACTTTATATGCCCCCAGGGCATAACTTAAAACCCTTGCCCTGAGGGTTGTGGGGTGGTGTCCTCCCCAAAAATATATTTTCTATCTGGAAATCAACTACGCTGAACAAAATGACTTGACTTACTTGACTTAAGGCTCCTGCCGAGGGTTCGGCGTAGAGAACGATGAGACTAGGCGCCTCCAGGTTGACCTATCGCTTGTCAGGCTCGCAGCTTCTTCTACTGGGATGTGGGCTTGGGTGAGGAATTCATCGGCTTTGGCTTTCCACCTAGTGGGTGGGCGTCCTCTGGGTCGCTTCCATTCGTGTAGGGTGGGGTCGAAGTCGAATGCGACCCGTGCTGGGGCGCCACGTGGCATGCGAAGGAGGTGGCCGTACCAACGAACAGTGCGCTGGGCGAGCTGTGTCGAGAAAGGAGTTTGATCGATACGTGACAGGAGAGTCTGGTTGCTAACGAAGTCAGTCCAGTGAAGTCTTTCTATTCTTCGGAGATGTTTCGTCTGTGCCACATCGATGGTGCTGAGGATAGATTTTGCAGCTGGGCGGTCTCCACTCCATACAGCAGGACGGTGCTGACTGACGCATTGTAAATGCGTATTTTGGTAAAGCGGTTTATATTTGGCTTTCGCCAGATGCTGCTAAGCCTCCCATCAAGTGCTGAAGCTTTGGCAATTCGAGATGTAAGCTCTTTTGTGATCAAGCCATCATTCGACAGAATAGATCCCAGGTAAGTGAAGTCTTCAACCACATCTACTCGGTTGCATCCGATGTTGACTTCCTTTACAGTAGAACGGGACGTGGGGGGCTCAAGGAGCATAACTTTGGTTTTCTGCCTGTTGATCTTCAGTCCAACTTTCGAGGCTTCTTCTGAGAGCACCCGGAGAGCTTTGGTGACCTTTTCGACGGTGCTCGCAACTAGCGCTATGTCGTCAGCGAAGTCAGCATCAGAGAGTAGCCGGTCTCCAAACTGAAGACCGAACTGAAGGCGATTCGTCGTGCTGGTCATAATATGGTCTATGACGCAGTTGAAAAGCTCGGGAGCGGCGGCGCAACCTTGCCGGACGCCAGTCTTCACCGAGAATGTGGGACTGCGTCTTCCATTGACTTGCACGTAGCTTTCCGTATCCTCATGCAGCTTTTCAAAAAGTGAGCAATATTTCTTGGGTGGACCCGTAGTTCTTAGTATCAGCCAAAGTGAACGGCGATCAACAGAATCGAAGGCAGCCTTAAAGTCCACGAATGCGATGCACACTTTTCGGTGAAACTCTTGCGTCTTCTCGATCAGCTGGCGCATAGTAAACATTTGCTCCGTAGTCGACTTGCCGGGCATGAATCCGGCTTGCTGGACTCTTCTCTTTCTACGTAAAAAGGTGGAACACCTGTCCAGGAGTGACATGGCGAAGAGTTTACCAGGAACGGAGAGAAGCGTGATCCCACGAGAGTTGGAGCAGATTTGACGGCTGCCCTTACGTTTCCAGAGCGGCAATATGATGCCAGCACGCCAGTCATTCGGTATGCTTTCCGTCGTCCATACAGCTGAGAAGATTAGCTGGAGCCACAGAATCATCGCTGCACCCCCGTACTTGAGGAGTTCTGCAGAAATACCACAGACGCCGGGGGCTCGATTATCATTTAACCGTTTTACAGCACATTGGATCTCAAAGGTGGTAAACGGTTGCGATACGAGGTCGGAAGTAGCCTCGGGTGTGGTCATGGCTGCTTGAATCAGATCAGGGCCGGGATGAGCAACTGCCTCGGCATTCAGAAGCGTTGAGAAGTGACTGCTCCAGGCAGAGAGTTGGCCTGCATCGTCATCCGGCATGCTTCCGTCAGCAGACAAAACACGGCTCACGGTGGAAGTCTTCCCTTCCGTCAGCTCGCGGAGGTGTTTGTACAGGGAGCAGGTGTCTCCTTTTTTGAAGCATCTTCAAGATCGCTGGCTTTCTTGTCAACAAAGGTCTTCCTATCACTGTGCAGTAGGCTATTGCGAAGACCATTGAGTCGTCTGTACTCTGGCATATTCTTTGCTAAGCGTGCCTTCCGGCGCAGCTCGATTACAGACAGAGTCTCCTGGGATATCCAGGGTTTATTCTTGTGTCTGCTGTGGTCAATGCTACTGCCAGCAGAATCGAGTATATAATCTTTGAAATACTTCCATGCTACTTCAGGGTCGTCCAGAACTTCGAGGCAGCTAAACCGGTTAGAGATATCGAGAGCATACTTCTGGTGCATCTCAGATGTAGCCAGACTACTCAGATCGAGCTTGAGAGGCCGTCTTTCTTGTCCTTGTGCTCTCAGGCGTAGGCTCAGTGTAGCGACTACTATCCTATGGTCTGTGTTTCCAAGCTCGACCGACCTATAAGTCCGGCAATTTGTTATTGACGAGCGCCAGCGACCCGACATCATAACATAATCGATCATCTTCTTTGTCTGGCCGTCGTTACTATACCAAGTGTATTAGTGTATATCTCGTCTCTGAAAGAGCGTGTTTGATATGACCAGATTATGCATATTGCAGAGCTGGAGCAGTCTTTGTCCGTTGTCCTTCAGTGAATCTGGAGTCACAGGGCTGAGAACACTTCTCCATACGCCCTCCCTGTCATTTACCGTCGCGTTAAGGTCTCCCAGAAGAGTGACGATGTCGTGGGGTGGGACTCTAGACAGGGTCACTGAGAGCTCCGCATAGAACTGATCCTTCACTTCCGCAGGACTCGGATTCGTGGGAGCATAGCATACAATAATTGTCCACTTTCCATGCTTGTGCTGGAGCTGAGCCATCAGTATTCTATCTGAAATTTGTTTATAGGAGAGAAGGCATCTCTTGGCTCTGGCGTTCAGCGCGAGGCCTACACCATTTGTCTTGCTTTTTGGGTCACCAGACCAGATCAGGTGATATCCTTCACCAATATCCTCGGACTCTCTTCCGACAAGGCGGGTTTCCGTAAGAACAAAATGGCTATCTCAAAATTTTGATTGGATGCGTTTGGGGGAATGATGGGCGTGGGGGGCTAGTTGCCTTCCAATAACTTTTGACTATTAAAAAGGGCACTAGCCCTTTGAATTTCCAATCGAATGAGCCTGTTTTGAAGTTTCTACAACGACCTCTTCCATATGAAGTGCCCTGCTCTAAAGGAAAAAAATAAATAAATTGTACATTGCTCCAACATCGTTTTTATATGCCCTCAGGGCATAAATTAAAACCCTTGCCCCTAGGGTTGTGGGGGAGTGTCCTCCTCAAAAACATGTTTTCTATCTGGAAATCAACTACGCTGAACAAAATGGATATATCAAAATTTTGATTGGATGCGTTTGGGGGAATGATGGGCGTGGGGGGGGGGGCTAGTTGCTCTCCGATCACTTTCGACTATTAAAAAGGGCACTAGCCACTCCAATTTCCAATCGAATGAGACATTTTCGAAGTTTCTACGACAACTCCTTCGATACAAAGTGCCCGGGTATGGAAAAAAAACACATTGTGCCCACATCTTTCTTTACTTAGGCATAGTATTTATTTTGTCTTAACTACGTGCACATGTTTGACATGCATATACACGAGCTGGTTTTTAAATACTTTCTTGTCGGAGTTTGGAGAATTGAATTCGTAACCATTACCAAATAATGCTGTTGGAGAGATAACGTTTATTTGGCGCTGCTTTATTCAAAGAGTCTAAGTGAAAGATAAATAACATACTGCTTTTTTTTAATACCAGTACGCCATTATGGAACTTCACTCGGTTAATCACTGTCATTCGGTCTCGTAACACAAACATATAGCAGTGGTATTCCGAATAACTGTAATTATTTTTCTATTTTCCAAGTCGAAGAGGGAACCCAAAAATATCATAACCCAAAAAAATATGATATGGAAATTCCTTTGTGTTTTATGAACAGCATAATGCCCACACATACCGCTCAACTCCTCAACTCTTTTCATATTCAAGTAGAATATTGAACGTGTTACACTTAGTGATAATCAGAGTCATATAAGGATTTTGAATGCTTATGGTAGATGGCCCCAAATTGAGGCCCTAGGGCTCATTTCCCCTCCGAGTCTGTTTTTTCAACTTCTTTTCTACTAAAAAGGGCATTTAATGGTTTTGCATTTTTTGATTACAAATCTGAGGCTAATTTTGCAACATACTTGCACAGCATAGCATAATATATTTTCAAGTAAATTGAATTTTACGAGTGTGTTTTTAAATTGATCTATCCAAAACCAATGTATTATCCTTGTAGTACTTACTATTGTTGTAGGATTATCCCATTGGAAGTATTCTAGGATAGTAAAGGCCGTTGAAATAAATAGGGGATATAAACAACTTCGTATCTTTTCCTGAAACTCCCATGTTGCCATACCATACCTGAAAAGAAATTAAGTTTTTAGCTGATACTCATTGAACTAGTCCTTTACTGCTGCTTGGGGGTCTAAGTAAGGCCGTATCCAGGAGGAGGGGGCTAGGGGATTTGAAAATCCCCCCTAATTGTTTGTTCGACTCGTAAAAACATAACACAAATGAATATAAGCAAATTTTTGATGCATTTTTTAAAGTTTTTAATCCCCCCGAAACAAATCCTTTTTTAAAACCCCTGCCCCCCCCCCCCAAAAAAAAAAAATTATGGATACAACCCTGGAACTATGCCTTTCACTAACAAGACCTGAAAGTGCTCTGCGGAATCCATTAATGCTTACTATTAAAATTCTGAGGTCTGTTCGCAATAAAATTAATGAGCCCGCAAGATTGTCTACGAATATAATATTATGCGTTTTATTGAAGATTGGCTTACTTTATACGAAGTATTTGAAAGTCTTAGTTGTCACTCAGATGTTATTGTAACACATTGAAGATTATTAGTTCCTAACAACGTCATGCTGAGAGATTATGTCCATTTTATCATTTTATTCTCCAGATATATTCGTCTCCTCACTGAAGAGATGGGGGTAAAGTTTAGCGGGTCTGCATGCCTAATGTTTAGTTACAATTATTCTGCATATTATGTAGTAAGAATTGTTTTCTAACTTCACTGTCCAAATTCTTTACCCCCCCCCCCTCTAATGTGCAAATAAATAGCCCAAATTAGATATCTTCCATCTATTCTGTCACTTCTCTTTGTCGTGTCTCACGCTAAGCTGAAATAAACTAAGGAAAAAAAAAACGGTTCTATAATGCGTCAATGAATGAACAACTTGATCGGTAGGGGGTTTATCATACAAGTACCAAAAAAAGTTAAGGTTAAATTAAGTTAAACGCAACATACAAGGAAAAAAAAAATCCCATCTTAATAACCTTCAACATACTGCAATCATTGTAAATAGCCTGAATAAACACACAGAAATAACAAAAAATTGTCTCTGTTACTCCAGATTGTGTCTCGATAATCTTTTGTCATTGCTGTGTGCTTATTTAGACTATTTACGGCGATTGCAGTATGTTGGAGGTTATTAACATATATTAATAGGTCTGGTTATTAACCAGAACTAAATAACTAGTCTTTACATGCTCCAAACACTAGGAAAAGATGCTGGTTACAGGGAAGAGAAGGTGCAAGGAGCTCGGTCAAGTGAAGTTTTTATTTTTTATACGAAAACGCGTATGTACATATGACTGGAATATATTAAGTACGGTTAATAAGTTTTTGTATATATAGGCCTACGTTTAAGTTTTTCTTGATCGATCGCGACATTTCGTCTATGGGAGAATGAATACGAACACCCTATGTAACCCCCAGTATAAGAAATGCTGCTACAGGCTACATAGAATAATTTCTTTTCTCAGTGGAGACAATAATTTACTATAAAAATGCATAACAAATAAGTAGGAAGCCCAGTAACCTGAAATCGTACTGTTAATAAAAAAATAAAATATTTATTTACAGCTGTGTATTTGGTTATCCACATTACCAAAAACTTAACAAAAAATTAATAAATTACTGCTTGAGAGAAGAAAAATTAAATTTTTTCATTGCGGCCGGATTCATTGCCGCTTGTCTACTGATACGTGGATTTTGCGATATTTTTTTTTTTTTTTTTTAACTTAAGAGTGCTCTTCTGGTGTATGCATTACTGAGTAAACTAAATGCTGGCCATTAGTTTGAATAGTAAGATAGGAAATCCTTTTCACATGTGTTTTCATGGCGAAGCATTTCTGATTATATTTCGCAATATTAAAACACATGCAAGAATAGCCTGTTGATATTAGGGTATAAGCCTAGAATTGGGGCAATTGAGAAGGAAACATGTTAAGAAAAAAAAATGTTACTTTTTAATATGCAGAAAGATTGTAGCTAACACATTTGAAGGTGTTTCCAATATACTTTTCCCCCTCCCCCTCTTTAATGTGCAAATATATAACCCAAATTAGAAATTTCCTATGTGTTTTTCGTTTCTGGATTTAGTCATCGTTGATTCAATTAATGGGTACACAGGTTGAAACAAGGGTGACGCATGGCAAAATGCTTGGGAAATATATAATATTGGCGGTTCTTCCTTGTTAGCTAGTACACACTCGAGAAATTGTATCGCGAAGATCAAACAATAACCGGTTTTCACGACCTTTATACTAGACAATTAGCTTCGGCTCGGTGGAAAACTGCATTGTAGGTATTGTAGCTATATTTTAATTCAATATTAATACTTAAGAAACAAATTTGGGTTATATATTTGCACATTAGGGGGGTGGGGGTAAAGTATAACGGGTCCAAAAATACTAAGTTTAGAATATGCAGAATAATTGTACCTAACACATTAGACATGCAGACCCGCTATACTTTACCCCCCCCCCCGCAATGTGCAAATATATAGCCCAAATTGGTTCTAAAGTATTATATTTTTATCATGCTTAGTTATATTTCATTATTATTAACCTAACTTCTATTCTTGAGTGTTTACTAGCTAACAAGGAAGTTCAATTTTGGCTATATATTTGTACATTAGGGGGGTAAAGTATAGTGGAAGCACATTCAAAATGTGCTGCATATTATGAAGCAACAATATTCTTTTTTTTTTAACATGTCTGCTTCTCAATAGCCCCGATTCTAGACTTATACCAATATTAGTACATATTCCCGGTGATAATGCCAATTTATCGTTGACAGTAAAGCATGGCGCCCTCTCAAATGAGGAAAACCTCCTTGTAGGGAAGAAACCAAAACCATATTCACATGACAAATAAACCAAACGAATAGGGATCACATATTTAAAACAACATGTCACTAAAAGATAGAACTAATGTGTGTCGTTAAAACTTGAAATGAACAAAAGTTGCCCTTAATTAGAGGGGGGCTAATCCCCTACATCCCCTCTGAACACCATCTTGTATCGTTTAAGTGGTTGCATGCACTTTATTGAAAACTGCAACGGATGCTTAAGTAGTAACTATAAATGCTTTATTCGTTTTGAAAAAAGTATATTTTTCAAATATATATGTCAATACTTTTTAAAGTACTTTCATGCTCTCAACCAAAATATCAGAAATGTTTTGTTTTCAGTAAAGTACCAAAAAACAGCTTAAACGTTGCATCGGGATTTATTGGGAAGCAATGCCCCTCCTCCTATTCAGGATGATTTTTGGTAGTTTTAATTTTTAGCCTTACTCATTACTTGCATTTGGAAATATACTTTCTTTTCCACTCTATTTGTCTCAAACAAGAGAGGGATGTCTTTTCATCGCGTATCTGTCCTCTTTTTCAAAGGGAGCAAGCTTTATAAAAGTGTCTCTATCCTCATAGCAGAGAATCAGGCTGGCTGTTCAGTACTCAGTAGGTGTGAGACCAACAATAAAGAGGGCAATTGCCAATGTCAGATATTATTGTAACTTTATTTCAAGGATCTTACCCAAATTGTAGTCCATGAGCAAACTCCATTGTCTGGTAGTATTCATCTGGATGATATTGTGCTTGGGAAGAAAAAGAACATAAACATCGATAAATAATCAGATAGACAAACTTCATTTTTATTTCTCAACTGACAATATTGTCGCCACTTCTTT
>JAQQPU010026457.1:0-11501 GCA_029168905.1 Artemia sp. Kazakhstan ARC1039 | reverse complement strand
AAAATTTTACTTTTCTTTTGCTAAATGGCTGTCTCTAAATTTGGTTCTGACGTAATTTAGAAATTAACTTACGTAACGAACTTCTATATTCGTATATTTTTCTTCTGGCAAACAATAAAAAGTTGCAGATTTTTGCAGATATGAGCTTGAAACCTATGTAAAAGGGTTTTTAGATACGCTGAATCTGACGGTGTGATTTTCATTAAAATTCTTTCACTTTTAGGGGATGTCTCCCCCCTCTTTAAAAAATCAGGTAAATTTTCTCAGGCTGGTAACCTTTGATGAGTAATTTTTTTTAATTCACAAACCCCTGAATCACAAAGGCCGTTTAATTAAAATAGATAGCTCTTTTGAAAGCACTAAAAAAACTGCAGCGTAAAGAGCAAGGTATTGACTCGGGGGAGAACCCCCTTATATACGTAGTAATTTCTGTTCGTTTTAAGTTCTAATGTTGCTCCTTACTTTCAGTTGAAAAACTTGTTTTTGTTTAAAATTTAATTTCTGATCGTTTTTTAAATAATGCATGGAAGTCCAGCGCCCCCTTCATAGAATTTTCCCTTACCCCAAAGAAACATCCTCCACGGAATGATTCTCCCGAGTAACCCCTCCTCCAGCCCCCCCACCAGAAAAAAATCCTTCTTGAAAATGTCTGTATATTTCTCAATAACCAATACAATATGTAAGCAATGGGCAAAGTTCATAACTTGCAGCCCTTCCCCTCGGAACTGTGGGAGATTAAGTCATCCTAAAAGACATATTTATTAAATTTTCGACTATGCTGAACAGAATGGCTATCTCAAAATTTTAATTGGGTGACATTGAGAAAAAATGAGCGTGAGAGGGGGCCTAGTTGCCCTCCATTTTTTTGGTCACTTAAAAAGGGCACAAGAACTTTTATTTCCGTTCCAATGAGCCCTCCTACGATATTCTAGGACCATTGGGTCAATACGACCACTGGGTCAACCCTGGGGAAAAGAAGAAGAAAAAAAACAAACAAATAAACACGCATCCGTGACCTTTCTTCTGGCAAAAAATGGAAAATTCCATATTTTTGTAGATAGGAGCTTGAAACCTCTACAGTGGGGCTCTCTGATACGCTGAATATGATGGTGTGATTTTAATTAAGGTTCTATAACTTTCGAAAATCACTTCGAAAATCAGCCAAATTTTCTCATACAAAATTGAAGTTATCAAGTATTTTGCAGTAGGTTGCATAGGTTGCATCAAGACATGGCTAATTGTAGACAGAGAAAAGCCAAGACAGACAGTCCAAGTAGTTGAGATGCAAATGTTTAAATGGCTGGGGCACGGGTAAATGGTGCACGGAAAACAGTGTAAACATCATTGGAAGTAGGGTAAGAAAGGGACATGAATCCAAAGCTCTTCGAAGCTACACATATACAAGGAGGATAAAAATACCTGTCAATTCAGATAAATTAAAATGAAAAATAGTTATTAGATTCACAAAAACTATTCAAATACAATTTTGTAAGTAGTAAATTTGTTACTTTTCAATATTTTTATTGCCAAAAGTGAAAATAAACAATGCATATTTACAGATGAATCTTTTTCACTTCAAGGTAATGCAAAGAGTAAGAGTCCAGTAGCATTTGACAGTGCCATTCCGTCACAGGAACCCATTTTTATTTGGGTTTCGGGAGAAAACCCTGCAGAAGTAGGGTCGGAAATATTAGATACCATTAAAAAAATGAAGGAAGAAGCGCAGCTTTTGTCACAATATGCATCCACTCAGATAGACGAAGAAAAGAAGCCCATGATACAAGAACCTCTAGGCATTGCAGAAGAAGTGAAGAAAAAACAAGAAAGTGAAATGGAATCTCTTGGGTTTCAAGATGGAAGTAAAGCTCCAATTTTAATTGATGACGAATTAAATACCTTCGAAAGTAAGTTCTAAAGCTATCTTGAAAGTAGTTTCAAAACAAAGAACCAAAAATGGAAATATAAGATATTTATGAGTGAATAGATTATACTGTGTTACCAAATTTTGAAACACAGAAACTAATCGCCATTTATTTTCCACTGGCCCAACTCCGCTCAAAATTTCTTAGAAGCTTCAATTTAAAACTCTAAACTGCTCCTGAGAGGTTACATATACGCTATTTTGACAACCTGGTAGCAACCTGTCATCTCAATGATCCCACTGCTTAACAGTGCATAAGTTATAAATTTCACAGGAGCTTAAGGTTCAGAAACATTATCTAGGCATGGATATGAAATGATTATTTGTCAGCCCAACTTTGTCCCCTAAAAAAACTAAGTTAAAATCTTTTTGCCCAGCGCTTTCCATTCTTTCTCCAATAGCACCTGAAATCTTGAAGTCCATTCTTCAAGCCGATTCCATTAGATTACACACATGCTATATCAATGACCTGTATATACCTAGTGTTTCTAAATTTACCACCGTCCCCCCTCCATTTGAAAGATACTCACATTTTTTTCTGAGCATACTCTTAGAAAACTCTGGGATTGAAAATGACCTGTAAGACCTCACTCGAAATACTACCAGTTCAAACAACAAGCCTTAAGCCTATTTCCTCTTAATACCCACTTCCAAAAAATTTTTTCTGTCCCAGAGAATTATCTACGATATTCTTGAACTAATCAAACACCCAGGATTAAAAATGCACCTCTCCCGATTATAAATTTTTTTCGAAAACACTAGAAAACTTTTCGAAAACATAGGATAATTTACGGTGCTTGTCCAAGGGGCTCTGGGGTTGGTATCATCACTGGAGGTATAGTTGTTGAATCTTCCTAATATTTTGAACAAAATGGCTGGCTCAAAATTTTGACCGGATGTGCTTTAAATTTCGGGGACAAGCGTAGAAAAATCACACAGGTGAGGGTTGGGATACCCTTGAATCGCTTTTCACTCTTAAAGAGGGCGCTAGAACATCAAAATTGTCATTTTAGTGCCCTATTTCTGTTACCACAATATTTCAGGTATGGTATTTTGATAGCCTGGATTCACATGTTTGTTTTTTGTTTAGTTTTATCCCCACCCCTCTTTAGTTCATAATTAAACATCCGTTTGAAAGCCACAAAATTTCGTGACAGTTTCACCCAACGTCGTCCTTGAGATATCGCTGATAAACCATTTTGACAATCCAACAGTTCATCGTGTCCCACTATCCCTTGGAACTTACTCGGTAGTTATTTTTGCGTGGATTGTAGAAAATTTTTTGTCAGCCCCTTTTCCCTCTACCAGCCCTAAAAATTAATTTCCCTTAGCATACTGCCCCTTCCTTTCTGAAATATTTCCTGAAAGTTTCAATTACTACTACTACCACTACTAGCAACTCACGAAAGCAAAGTGTCGCCTGAGGCCAGCACAGCTACGCTGTCCTCCGTCCTAATATATTAAACGCCTTCTTCTAGACACCCTTCCAAGAAGTAACCATTTCCATTAAATATTTTCTTAAGACATTCTCCCACCGCATTTGGGGTGACCTGCTTTTCGCTGCACCCTAGACGGTTTCCCTACAAGGACGGTCTTGGGCAATTTATCCTCCTTCCTCCCCCCAACTTGGTTTAGCCAACAAAACCATTTTTTTCATCATAGCTCTGGAAAGCGAAATTCACCCAGATTTTCGTACAGCTTACTGTTGTAGATATGGTCAGTGTGTTAGGTGCCCAAAACAATCTCTAGGCAATTTCTCAGTCTTAGCAACTTAAGTCTTCTAAACTTTAATTTTCTAACCCATTCTTGCACCCTAAACACGCAAAACCTCTAAAAATTAGTTCATTTTGCAATCATGTTTATATAAGATGCTTAAGTCCTCTAGGTCTAGGAAAATAAATGATCAATCATCAAGTCTAAGGGATAATTACTTCTCTAATGGATTCCGTGTTCTCCAGTTGCCCTTGCTGTGCTCCTTTGGACAAAGTCCATCTAAAAGATCCGTATAAACGGGAACAGAACTCCTGATTTAATACTCTACTAACCAACCAGTAGCCTCGATTCCTACCTTAACTTCAGCAATGTAATTCTCCTACATATTACTAACCCCTTTAATGGATTTATCTGGTGTACCATTCTGATATTAGCCTGGTTTCGTTAGGTTGCAAATTAATTAGTATGATGATACTTTTTAGACTTAGAGATGATGTAGACAAAGTTTTAAGAGAAGTACAGCGTGGCTTTAAGAAGCTTAGAGGATGTGTCGAAAAAAATTCACTCTTAGGCTAATAATTGACACCTTTAATCCCCCAGTTTATAGATTAAGAGCAATTGTTAATAGCATCTGATAGAAGAGATTTAGTGAAGGCCTTATCCGTGTACGGTATACCAGATAAATACATTGAAGTGATTATTGCCATGTACAAGAATAAAACTGCTACAGTTAAGGTTGGAATTGAGGTTAGTAGCTGGTTTCCTCGTTGGGTATCGAAAATATCGATCAAGTAGACAGCTTCAATTACCTGGGTAGTATTATTAGTAAAGACGGTGGGTGCAGTGAAGATGTTACAAGTAGAATAGCCAAGGCCCAGGATATTTTTAGACGGTATTGGCGCTCTAAAGCATTGGCGCTAAAAAAAAGAAAAAAAAAACTTGAGGAAAATTTCTTAGATGTATTCCAGAGAAACTTCTTAATTTGTCTGAAGAGAAATTACGTTGCTGAAGAGAGATATTCAGCAACTTTATCCTTCCCCTCCACTTCAAACTTCCTTAATTTATATTTTAATGCTTTCTTCACTTTCCTTACATTCCTCTTATTTTCATGCGATATAACAGTCAAATAGTTCTTCTACAGGCTTCTCCTCCTCTCTATAGACATCATCAGTGAGTTCAAAAACTATTTTCCCACATTCCCTCCATCCATCTTCTACACTGTAAAATTTTACACTCTCGACTTTAGCATTCAACTGTTCCTGGAAACTTTTTGTCAGATCCTAATCTTAGAGTCTACCGATTTCCCAGAAGGCAGTTACCCTTTAGTGATTCCGTGGTCTCCCATTGCCTTTCCTGTGCTTCTTAAGACAAAATTAATTACAATAATCTATATAAAGGGGCGCAGGACACAACCCTAGTTAACTCCTAATTTAATACGAAACCAGCTACTAACCTCATTTCCTACCTTAACCTCAGCAGCTTTATTCTCGTACAGATCTTTAATCACTTTAATGTATTTTTCTGGTATACCATAAAAGGATATAACCTTTGCTAAAGCTCTTCTATCAACCGAATTGAATGCTTGCTAATTTTCTACAAAACTGAAGACAAAGGTGTTTGATAACTAGGGCACTTCTCAATTATCAACCTAAGAGTGAAAATTTGTTTGACATATTCTCTACCTTTTCTAAAACCGCACTGTTTTTCTCTCAAAACTAAGTCTACAGCATCTCTCAGTCTACAAAGTATCATATTATTAAGTAATTTGCTATCTACAGAGACCAGACTAATGCCTCTATAGCTACCACACTCACTCTTCTCCTTTCTTATGCAGTATTTTACAGAGTAATTAAGGTTTTCCTAAAATTGCTAGGTACTTTCCCTTTTTCAAAAATCATATTTATAATCTTCAATAACTTATTTCTAACCTCAGAGCCGCAATATTTAAGAAACTGATTTACCACAGCATCAGCACCTGGAGCCTTATTATTTTTATCCTTTTAGTACTGTCACCGATTTTTCCTCAAGAAAAAAATCTTCCTTCACTTCCAAGGTATCACAAGCTTTTTCACTTTTCTCTATATATCTTACTGTAACTCTATCTTGGTTTAGCCTATTCTCAAAATGTTCTGCCCATCTCTCTTTAAAACTCTTTCCTTATCTCTCTCAGTTTATTGACATGCCAGTACAATATTTTACTATTATACCGTCCAGCTGCATCTTCCAGATCCTCGGCAATTTTATTCATTGCCTCCACATCACAGCTCCTTAGTTCTTGTTTCAATCCTTTCTCCACTTGCTTCACTTTCCTTTTGTTTTCGTATGATCTATTACTCAGATGATTCTTGTACAAGCCCCTTCTCCTCCCTATTAAACATTAATAAATCCTGTATGTTAACGATGGATAAGTTACTAGAATTACAACTCATGCCTTGGAGAGATAGCTATAGCCCCTTTTCACTATTCTGAACATAACGGAAATCTCAAAATTTTGATCGATGTTGTGGGGAGGGGGTTTATTAGAAGGGTAAGGTAGACGTGCTTCGATTATGTTCCAGCCACTTTTCAATACCCTTCTAAATATGCCCTCAAAATAATACCCTCAGCCGTTTCTGAAATACTGCAAATTCACTCTTTTGACAACCTGGATGCAGAGAGTGTCTTTTGATTTAGTTTATTATCCCCCTTAACATTCCATGAAGTTTCAGCTTAAAACCTTTTAACTTATCGGCCCTACATGGGATCACGCATTCTCCTTTTCCCAGTCACAAATGGGAAATAATGGGAAAATGGCATGATTTAACACCATTGCACGAGGGCAGTAAGGTTCAAGTCACCCCCGAAGGCACAGTTATTGAACTTTTCGAGTATTCTTCAGAAATGACTATTTTGAATTCAAGATATTGATCGATGTTGAGGGAAACCTACAATAGGAGGGGTCTAGGCTGCCCTACCATCCCTTTTGAACATTCCTTTCAACATATCCTGAAAGGAAGGACATAACACCCTCAGGTGTTCCGAAAATATTATTGATATACCCTTCTGACAACCAGCATACACATGGCGGGGTTTGATTTTGTTCAACGTCCACCTTGATATTTCCTGAAAGATTTATAATACCGCAAGGCTTATTGGAGACCCAGGACCAAACATCCCCCTCCCTTTACTAAATAAACGAACCCTATTTCTAAATAATGTGCAACTTGCACCTCATTGCCCCACACGCTGTGGTGGGGGTCTTGTCATCCGCGGGGCATAGTTATTTGAACTTTATAGGCTATTTTAAGCAATATGGCTGTCTCAAAATTTTGAGCAGACGTATTTGGGTGATAAGCAGCTAGAAAGGGCATGCGAGACTGGTCGCCCTCCGATCACTTTTGACTCTTAAAAAGGCATTAAAGCTTTAAATTTCCGAGGAAATGAGCCTATTCTGATGTTTTATGACCACCCCTTTTATATGATACGGCTTTGGAGGAAAATAATGAATAAGTAACACATAGAAGAGCAAAAAAAGAGTGTGGGGAATTTCTTTCCAATCAATTCCAGCATCCCCCTTAACATGGCCTTAAAGTTTGAACTTCACACCTTTAGCCGCTCCTGAGATATTGCTGGTACACCCTTTTGACAACCAGCAGAGAATTAGTGAGCTTAGATTTTGTTCAACCGTCCCCTAACATGTCCTAAGGTTTTAACTTAATGCCCAAGACCTTTTTGGAGACACGGGATAAAACATACCCCTCTTCCCCAATGTCAAACCCTACTCGTAAACAATAAAAAAACTTATAGACCTTACCCAGGGGCTGATGGGGACGATTTTAGTTCTGGAGTCACAAATATTTGACCTTTAGAACGTTTCGAACAAAAGACTATCTCAAAATTTTAATTGATAGTCTTTGAAAGGACGACGGTTAAAAAGCGCGTGGGAGGGAGGCTGGTTTCCCTCCGATCACTTTTGACCCTTAAAAAAAGCACAAAACTCTCAATTTTCAATGCCTTATAGCTCTTCTCCATGGGCAAAGCTAGAGTCTTTGATACGCTGCCATGAGATCAAAGATATTTTAAATTGATCAAGTTGATCTAAGACTTGAGATACATATAGTCTCTATGAGAGGCAAAGCAGGCATAACTTTTTCAGAGTCGTATAAATATAATTAATCTCATACTTGCTGATGATAGTCTATAATCCATTCTAGGGCAGGACTAAGGTACCTAAGTAAAAATATTGCAGGTTATAAAAAATGCAGTATATTGGGAAGGGTTGGGGAGTTAATTTGAAACTTTCAGTCAGCAGGTAGGTGATTAGTGGATAGAAATTCGAATTTTATTTTGGGTTCGTGGAGCGGCTAGAGTGTATTATCTGCCTCAACATTTTTGCACTGAAAACCCCAATGTAAATTATACTTTATTCATCTACAAGTAACGAGATAAATCAAAGGAAAAGTAATTCATTCATCAAAACAGAACTTATTTAATATGTGCGAAGTGACTTTTGGAATTAAGCTAAGACTTTGAGAGAGTGTTGGGGGACCAAGCGGACCTCAATTTTTGACTCGGGTGAGCTAGTTGAGGGAAAGGAGCCTACATTTATTTTTTCGATTCTGATGCTGTCCATGTGTTGTACAAGGTGATGATAGTGTGGGAAGTGAGTTTTTTAAATATGGCGGTTATGAAGTTCAAGATAAGTTACTGAAAATTATGAATATAGTTTTTGAAAAAGGGGAAGTACCTAGCGATTTTAGGAAAAATCGAATTAAACCCCTCTATAAGAAAGGTGGTAAGAGTGAGTGCTGTAATTAGTAAAAAGAGTGAGTGAGTGCGAGGCATTAGCTTGGTTTCTGTAGGAAGAAACTACTTAGTATGATGATGCGTTTTAGACTTATAGATGCTGTAGACAAAGTTTTGAGAGAAGAACAATGTGGTTTAAGAAAGAGAACAGGATGGATCAACCATAGTTTTACTCTTAGATTAATCCATCAAAACCCTTTAGTCCTCAGTGTTATAGATTATGAGCATCGAAAAAAAAATGAGCATCGAGGAAATTCAGGGTTTATCATCTCATGTCATTATGTTTTACCAAACATTATTTTTAACTTTTAGAGCTGAGTAAATTCTGATTTTCGCTGTTACCAGAAAAACACCACTAAAATAAGACATATTACCAGTAGTAAGGCCCCAATTACTTGAAAGTATACATGCACTTTCACAAGCCTGAGGCATGGATATGTGTGCAGTTTAACTGGTATATTGGCTTACCAGGGTCATTCATCTATTGCTAGGAACGGTACATTGGCTTAGCAGACGGGTTTTTTATGAGGTAACGCGCATTTTTTTGGGGTCAAGCGGTAAGAGAGTGGCGGTCACACTAACTTGATTAGTAGTTGGATTCGGATATAAGGAGTAATTTTGATTGTAGTTCGTATTAGTAAGAGAATTGAATTCAGTGAGAGAATAGTTTATTTGAGAGGATATTAGTGGGAAAAAAAATGAGTGGTGCATTTACACTATTGGAGATTAATGATGGAACCGACAGCAGCAGCAGCAACGATATACGAGTACCCAATGTAGCTGTGGAAATAACCGCTGGCTGTAGACTATGTCTTTAATGGGACATTATGTATGCGAGATACGTGATATCATTAAGAAAGTTTAAGCAGGAGGAGCAACTATGTTTTGCTGGAAAAGTGAATATTCTCCATATAAATAAACTTCGGTCAGCATTAGATGTCCTATCGAAATATATTGATGAGAACAAAATGCATCAGTGAATATTATTATTATTGTAATTATGTTCAATAAAAATGTTTCTAAATCAATGGTATTTTTTTTTCTTTCTATAGTAGACTAGCGTATATTTTCTAGAGTACAAAAAGAAATTCTGTTTAGTCTGAAGTTTGTTGTGAGAGAGTTAGGACTCTAAAAAATGGATAGATTCGAGAAAGAGCGAATCATGATGAATCTAGTTCTTATGGGAAAACGTTTGATTCTAGATGATGATTTTCTAGAGTTGTCTATTCAAAGGAAGATATTTTCTCGGGGAATGCTTGTCGATATAATGAAAACTGATTCTCCAACATTAGACTATTGTATGAAGCTTCTACATCGTGGTCCAAATGCATTTACACAATTTATTGATATATTGATCACGACACGGCAAAATGATATTGTGGATATGCTTTTAAACATTAGTTTTGAAATTTAGGACTTTTTTCATGAGAAAGATGGTGCTCAAGGATGATTTACTCTTCTCTCTCTCTCTATCTCAGACAATTTTTTTTTGTTGCTAGCTCAGTTTTATTGTGGTAGTGAGAGTGTCAACACATGACAAATGTTCCATACATGTCCGTTCTATATGTACTCACTGGGCAGCTGGTCATCATCATCATGTGAGAATTGCCCAATGATTGAGGAGTATGATGAAAAGTGTAGATTATGCAACCCATGTAAATTGCATAGAGGATATGCTGTGCAAATTAAAGGTTGTAATTCCTGTCTTGAAGAGGCGTGTGACTCTCATCCTAGAGGCCATCTATGCTCCAATTGTCATTATGATAAATGTAATCAGTGGGAGAGTACATATCCCGGTATGATTGGAAGGAATCCTAACCGTGATTTTAGTTTATTGCTACGAAATTGGCATCGTCGTGGTTTTAGATTGTTCTGGGAGGAGGAACCGGGTCATCGATTCAACTGTTGGAACAACAAAAGAATATGGTTTCTACGTCATCATTGTGAAGATTCTGGGTGTTATGATTATAAGCCCGCTGATTTTTATTTGGCTGTGACGGAATGTGATTCGACACTTGAGGACACTGTTTGTGAAATTGCTTCAAATAAGCAAATTGAAACATGTGAATTCTATAGAATGAATGAGAATAGTATCATTGACTATACAAAGAGATATGACAAGAGTGAAGTCAAACTCTACTGTAGAAAATGTGACCCTGACATTGCAGTAAATCAGGATCAGTACACTGTGAATTCAGATAATCTACCTGCACTAGTTGTTGTCGACAAATACCTAGTAGTGGATGAAATCTAAAGAGTAGAAAAGTCGTTTTATCATGTATTTAATTTTTTTTTATTAATAAACAATTTCACATACATTTTTAGAACATTTAATTCTTAGGGCACTAAAATCAATATTAAATACACTTGTAAGTATATTCTCCACTAGAAAGTCGTTCAATTGAGGTAAGTCAACGTAGATGTTGAGAAACTGCTTGTAGGTGTAGCCACGACATCTAAATATGAAAAAGAGTAGTGCATGAAAGCCACATGTCTTAGTCGTTAAATCCTGTACTCTTCGTTGATTTTGAATAATGGTTTCCCCCCTGCTTTCAATAAAGTTGGTGATGTATGGAGCGTAGAATTTATACGATAGGCCAAGAGGATAAAAAAATTCAATATTCTTCGCTGTTTGAAAGATGCACAGCCAATGGCCGGTCTTCAAAGTCGATGGACTGCTATTAATAATGATTAGGGTATTGTTAACACTTGGAATTTTTTCAATGAAGTCCGAAGGTATGCAATAGGACTTGTACTGGGACATGTATGGATCCATACTAAATACGTTGATTATTTGGTTTGTGTTCATGGTGCTAGGTCTAGTAGAACACTGCCGTTGGGCGTGATTTCCCAATAGGTTTCAAATTGACTCAGTGATATTAGCGTGATACTCTCGGTCAGAGCATTGGCAAATGTACACTCTAAACATACATTCCCTGTTCGTACTATGGTCATATCTTGTGTGCCTGACAAATCCAAAACAATAACCCCATGATTTTTTGAAAACATTGAATCGGTTATTCCATTTTCAGATAGTTGAGAGTCATGATCTAGGGATTGCATGGTCAACTCGGACAGAGTT
>JAQQPU010026455.1:0-11501 GCA_029168905.1 Artemia sp. Kazakhstan ARC1039 | reverse complement strand
GGTTTGTAAGTTATGCCCTGGGGGCATTTAAAGTTTTTATTGAAAGCGTTGTCGTAGAAACTTCAAAATGGCTCATTCAATTGGAAATTGAAAGGGGTAGTGCCTTTTTTAATAGTTGAAAGTGATTGGATAGCGACTAACGCCCCTCTCACACCCACTATTTTCCCAAACACATCCAATCAAAATTTTAAGATATCCAGTTTGTTCAACGTAGTTGAAAGTTCTGGAAATTAGGTCTTTTAGGATGATAATTCCCTCAGAGCCTCAGTGCAAGGGTTGTAAGTTACGCCCTGGGGGCATATAAGGTTTATATAGAAAGTTGTTTTATATGATTTATAGAATAGATTCTAGTCTTCCTCAAATCCAATTTTATATATTTAAAAACTAAATGTTGACTTAAGATTAAATCAAAATGCATTGTGATAATGCTAATTCCCAATAAGGCTTCTCAGCAGTGTCCAAAGAACGACTGAGGGTATTATGTTCAGACGTTCGGGGATACTTCTGCTCTTATAATTTAACCAAATCCAAATAGCGTAAGTGTATCCAAGCTATCAAAGAAAGTAAAGAGATTTTTTTGCGAATGGTATCAAGTTTTCCATTACAGGTCAACTAGAGGAGTTATGAAACTAAATTAAACAGTACTATTTGTGTCAAGATTTTTAAAAGGGTGTATGCTGTTAAACATTGCTGAAAAATTATCTCCGGCATACAAATAGCAGGCCAAACTATAAAGTCTTAAAAAACGAAAAGATTTAAAGCGTTATTTTCTTTTTCCCTGTAAAGACTATTTCAATATAAAACAAACAGAAATTAATTAAAAAAAACTTTTTCCACAAGATTATTTTTTCAAAGAAAAGTAAAGAACTCCATTAAACAATAAATGAGCAAAACTAAAATCAAATAATCTACCAAGCGTGAAACTACCACAAATCAGTATTGATAAATAAATGAAACCCAAAACGAAAAGAAATTACAATAATTAACCAAGTCAAACTCAAAAAACGAGCAGAAATTAACATAAGTTGGGCGCAAAACCCCTATGCCTTCCCAAGGCCAGGACAAAATTTGCACTTTACTGAAAAAATATTAATGTTTTTACTTTTATAACTTTAATAAATCAAGTAATATTAACATTTTGATTACTAAATATCAGTATATGTACATTAAACTGACAATGCACATTCATTTGTAATTTTTCAGTAAAGTGCATGGAAAGTAAGTAATGTTCGATGGAAAGTAAGTAATGGAAAGTAAGAAAGTAATGCTAATAGTCGAATAAGCGTGTGTCCTCTCCTCTATTCGATTTGTCTTTGTAATTGAAAATATGCTCTGAGGTTGCACGGGCTCTGGCATTCAAATCTGTCGAAATAAATGACTAGCATATACTAATTGTGTTGACAACATCACTTTGATGAAAGTAAACAAAGGCTTCATGATCTTCATAATATACTCTGAGAGGAAGCCAGTCTTTTGGGACTTAAGATCCAAACAGAAAAACAAAAAAGTATGACAAAGGGCAACTCGCCAAGTTCAAGTTCTTTATTACTCAATAAAAAATGTTTTGACAAAACAATCAAACTAATGACCCACAGTGAGAATAACTCGTGTGTGGGTTTATATACACTCAACAATAAATAAATAATACTATCTCCAGATACTGGAATAAAAAAATTGCTCTTCAACTCCCGTATGGTAACAACAAGCAAAATCCAATAAAATCAAAATAACCAAATAAATAAAGTGAAATGAGGAGCATCCACCCCAGAAAATAAATCAAATTAATAATTACTGGTTAAGTGATTCATTAATCTAATTTTATTATTAACCAACGATTTATTCAAAACTACAAAACTATGAAATTTATTCCAATTATATATAATACCATGCCTTGATGAAAAACGGGATCTTTCGGATTTTATTAAAGCCTGACGGACTACAGAACTGTCACGGGTCCAATATGCATGCAAAACCTGATTATCATCCTGAAAATAATTATTATGCAAATAAAAATACTCAGGCAAAAGACCTTGAACGTCCTTAATCATATAAAGAACAGAATGGAAAGAAGGGAAAAGATCCAGGGAGGGATATTTAAAATTTGATACATACTTTTTGTTGACGATTTACCAGGGTATGAAAACGGGCTAGGCAGGCAATTTTTCAATAGACGCAGAGCTTTATTTTGTTGCCTCTGAAGAGGAAGAATTTGAGTGTTAAAAGTATTCAAAAAAATAATGGGACAGTAATTTATATATGAATGCACTATAGAATGATAAAGAGATTTCGGGCAAAAAACGGCAGAAAAAATTTCAGATGATTCATCATTCCAATATTGCCTGCCATTTTCATTCGAAGATAAATTACATGGTTTTTAAATGATAAACTTGAATCCAGTATTATCCCGAGATATTTAATATCATCAACTCTTTCAATTTCAATGGGTAGGCCTTGAATATTAATCATCATAATTTCCGGTGCTGTTTTCCCAGTACGAGAGAAGATTCCAACCTAAGCTTCAAAGATCTAGAGTCAGGGCTGCTGACATTGCATGCTGTGTCATCGGCGAATAATGTGTTAAGGCCAATATCTTTGATGCTATTACTTATATCATTAACATAGATAATAAAAAGGAGTGGACCCAAAATAGAACCTTGTGGGACTCCAACTGACTGAGATTGAGATACTGATGAGGAAGAAGTATCGCCTCTGTCTACATACTGATTTCGGTTTTTAGGTATGAAATTACTAAGTCATTCTCATTTTTTTTTTTAGTAGGCCTATTAAACTCTGTAATCAAGTAAAGATCGGTCACAAGCATCAAATGGTCTGATAAATCTTCAATAATCGCATCACTAGACTTTAGTTCCAGATTCGTAAACAAATTATCAATAAGGGAAGCAGAATCTTTTGTTATACTTGTTGGGACTCCTTAAGCTGGTAAGAGACCACCGGACAGGCAAACTGATAACAAGTCGGCCCCGTCAGAAGAGATTCCGTGGAAATTACCACTTGAATCAAAATCAATATTAAAGTCACCCATGAGAACTATTTTTGGATACTTTTTCAAACCAATAAGCATAAAATCATCAAGAAAATCCATTAATTTGAAGCAGGAGAACCCGGAACCCGGTAATAAGCACAACACAAAATTTTCCTACCATTTACATCTATTTTAACTGCCAAAAATTCAAACGCCATTTCAAGATATAGGTGATCAAATTCACTCACCAGATCTGACTGGATTGTTGATTTAATGAAAAAACCTACCCCTCCCAGTTTTTATTAATCCGATTCTTATGAAAAAAAGTATAATCCTGTTTATTAATAAGTGTTTTTGTCGAATCATTTAAAAATGTTTCGCAAGAGGCGAAGACATCTATATTATGATGAGAAATAAACAGGGACATTCGATCAAACATATTTAGTAACCCACGACAGTTCAAAAATGCCATTCTAAAATTATCGCCTTTATTTAAAACTTGGGTGGGAAGTAGATATTTATTTTTTGGGATAGAAGGAACAATCATATCAAAAACATCATCATCTTTGCATAAATTCTCAAATATTTTACATAAATCTAGGGGGAGCTCCTCGAAATTACGAAGTCTATCATCCATTATCTCGATGCTGGGTATACTTATTGACAAAAAGTGACTTACCAACCATACGGAGAGTCAAAGGAGACACAATTGTAACCAGAACTTCATCTGAAAGAGACAAACATAAACAAAAAACTAGAACTTTATAACATGAAAACCTTATATAAGAAAAATCAGGAATAGTGTGGCACAAAGTAAGAAAATTAAATATAACAGTTTTATGATACTTTTGCGAACGGGCCTCCGAAAATAAGATAATCATAATCATAAATTATCAACTAACTTTACAACCAGAGCACTAAACACAAAATAAAATACTCCACAAAATCTTATAAATATAAACTCAGATTACTACTATCCTATTAAGTTATTGATCAGCTCTCCCCCGTATCACCGAACTATTTTTTTTGTCTCAAGCCATACATGGGTTCCTTTATTTTTATCCCGAGAATCAATAATCATTCCAGACTCCTTCATCTCTTTTGCTTTAGTGAGGAATCCTGTGTGTAAAGCGTTGAGTGCTGGAGGAAGGTCCGTGCAAATTTTTACTCCAGAGCCTTTAAGCTTAAGTACGTTTTGCATAACTAGATAAGCTTCAGCTTCATTCCTGAGCCTAACTAGCACTGGATTAACTGCCGGTTTACGTGACTGACTTTGATTACGGCGTCTATTCGTTATATTGACAGTTTTTCCTCCTATGCGGTAACATTTATTAATTGACACAGATGACGCAATTTTTAAGGTATTCCTAAGTAGATCTTTCACGCGAGCTTCAAGGGATTGATTCGGATTAATATCCGTCGGTAAGCCGTGTATCATCAAGTTCGAACTTCTTTCTTCACTTCAATTAGTAGTATTTGACACTCGAGCAACGAGTTCTTCTGCTTTTGCTCTTCAAGTGACCTTTCTAATTCGGCTATTTTTCTATCTCTTTCTAAAGCCTCATTCTTTAACTCCTGTATTTCGGAAGACAAATTGTTAACTGCAGTTACTAAATCACCCTGCTTACTAAGTAGTCGGTCCAATTTTTCGTTTTGGAGCTCATTAGCTTGATCGAACTTGGCTTGGGATACTGGAATATTCAGTATATAATTTGGCGATATACCCGAACTCAATTTTTTTTTTAAATCATTAAACGAGACTTACTCGCAAGGGGGAATACTGACTACCCCCCGAAAAATCCAAAAAACTTGTTGTTGAAAGAAAAGTTCTGTTGAATAAATTTCTCAGATGACAGTTCAGGTATCCAGTGATTGCACAATTTTAATCCTTTCATTCACTCAAATGTTTTTCGATCAGGGTAGCTATCTACTTCATATAGTGGTCTTCACAGTACAGGAGCTAGATTCATACTAGCTCCTAGACATAATGTGTGACATAGCAATAGCATTGGTAGTGGAGTTAAGATACCTTTGTAATACAGTCCACAACAAACGGGGTCCATCAAAAATCTGATGTGGCTTAGGATTAGACAAGCTAGTGAAGTTTTCAATGAACTATAGCTATTTTGGTGATCGAATATGTTCGATTGCCGAACATCCTACTTAGCAGTAACTTTCTACTGTTAAGTAGAAAGTTTTTCGGGGGGTAGTCAATTTTCCCCCTTGCGAGTAAGTCTCGTTAAATGATGTTTAAAAAAAAATTGAGTTCGGGCATATCCCCAAATTATATAATGAACATTCCAGTATCCCAAGCCTTCTTTGTGGTTTTATGATGGAATTTAAATCAGCAGCAAGAAAAGAACATCCTTGTTTTCTAAAAAAGCTGTCTTTGCAAAAAACCTGACCTTATCTTTAGAGACCATGCTACCAACTAGACAGTTAGCTCTATATTTTACCAGTTTACAATAGCAGATGTCATTGTCATAACAGTGCTTGGGGGATGTCAACGGTATGCCAGAAGATAGATATCCCAGAGTGGTACTCGAATGGCAGCTATAGAGAATCCAAAGTAGATCAAAACCGAATGTCGATGCTTTATAGCACCTACCAGTGAGATCTGAGGTGCATGCATATATTTTTAAAATCCCAGTGGGTGAAGGCAGGAATGGTTGGACATTCTGTCTGCATGATCTGGATAGCTTTGATGGCGCAAGTGGAACTACTAAGGCTAAGGGTAAAGTGTCAAAAGTGGAACCGAACGAAAGATAAGGCTGATTTGCCTTTATATATCACCGCTCTAGCTGTTCTTCTATCAACGATAAAAGCTCCGTGCAAGTTGTTGTGTACCAGTGTTGTATCTAAATAATTTCTTAAATTCCACTTCCTTTTCATTTACAATTGACCCGAAAATATGTTAAATACGGGTAAATTTATGTTTCACTTGCAGTGTTGTATCTCCACAAGTTGGCGTTCAGTTTAACACACATTACACGGGGATTTTATCATGCTTGAAAAAAGTTGACGGTGGCAATACTGCTTTGCTGATTTAGGGTTAAGGTAAACAAGAACGACATGAAAAACGCATCCAAGTTGGAAAACTATGAAAAATCTGCTTAAACTATGGCTTCACATTTGGACAGCCCCCAGTCAACCTCTAAAGAAACACCTGCTTGATATAAGGCAAAAAAAGTCTGAATACAAATTTAACTGTAAAGTACGGAATGAATATGCTAAGCTCCTCAGGAATACTAGACTGTAGATACAAGAAGTTAATAGGATAAAACGGGATTGCTAGTATCGCTTGCCAAGGGCATCTTTTTTGGGGGGAGGGGGGAAAGGGGAACAGTTACTCCCCAATCATGTGGAGGAAATTTTTTTATATATCCCATACCCCTTGACTATTTTAATATAGACCCCTCTTATCCCCCCATTGAAAATGCTGCACAGTCGCCCCTGTCTCTTGCACTAAATACTATAGTAAGAATTTTGACTCAATGATTTAAGTGGTTCACCCTTGGTTTACTACTCTTTGCTCTTATGGATTGTTTTTATCTCCTTGAGGACCTCTAAAAGACATATGCACCCCATTTCTGTAGATTTAGTCCAGTAAATCTACGGAAAAAATCGACTATCTGGGACAAAATTGCAATATAAATGATTTTTACACCATTTTGTAGAGAAAAAAATTCTGTACAACATACCAGAAGTCCCCAAGAAACTCTTTAGCGGAACACGGTGAAAAACGGGGGGAAAGGGGAAAATCCGGAGGAAAACTCGAAAATCTACGACCGGTAGTTTTTGATGCTGAGAATGGCATTCCTGATGCTCTTGGGTCCAAAAAGATCGAATATGTGTTTTTTTATTGCTGTGCAATAAGTCGTTCCCCCGTTTCCACACTTACAGGGGGAAAAGAGGAGGTAAATAAAGATCCTGTAAAGCAGTCTGCAAGACTTGTTTTCTGGGGTTTCCTAGTACGAGAAGAATCAATATGTCGCTTTGATTGCTCTGTCATTAGCCTTTCCCCCCGTATTCTAGTTACTAAGGAAAAGAGGGGGAAATCAAGATATACTCTAAAGGGAAAATATAGTCAGACGGCCGTACAGAATTCGGAGAGGAGACAAAGGTCTATCAACTTGGTTTTAAAACCCTTCAACACCGTTTTGACGAGAGTTTAATATCCTATTCCCTGGTTCTTCTCTTTTTCTGTTTTCTAGAGATTCACTGCCTACTGGTAGGTTCAATCGATCAAGCAATAATGCAGGCTTGCCGTCCCCAATCTTTACTTGCTCCGTTACAAGTATACCTTGGTGTCCAGCAACACCAGCAACCTGGTTCATGTTTTCTCATCGAACAGCTGAATAGGCTAGGTTCTTCTACTTCTTACTCTGAAGTGCTTCGATTCGAGTGTTCTGCCCAGTAACTCATGGTCCAAAATTTCTAGGGGTGACATCTAAGACTTTAATCCAGTTCATTGGCGACCATATCGACCACAACATTTGCACTATCGACGGTAAAGGTACTTTCCATGGGATGGGCATGCTAGCTGATGCCACACCAAGGCTACCCAAATTTCCAATTATAATCCCAAGAGCAGCTGTAAACCTTGAAGTACTCCAACAGGTTGGACAAGTGCCTTTCTCCTTCTACAACAGAAGCCAACAGGAGAATAGTTTTGTATACAAACCCATCTCGACCATCACCTTCGACGACAAGATCGATGGCATTGACCTACTTTAGCATGCAAGCTGGATACATGACACGAAACGGGTCGGATGGAGTGGATTTATGCAAGCAATTCACCATGGGTCATACACAGACGCTTCGTCGATTGTTTTTCTGTCTATGATCGACTATAATCCCTCCTATCTTTTCGTGTATACACGACCTTACGTTTTATCTCTGATAAAGCGCGCCAGCACGGAATGGTACCAGTTGTTACTTTCGACCTTACTTTGTACATGAAAGCGGTGAACATCATCCATGCTGAGCATGCTGATAGTCATCTCAAGACAGCAGTTCCAATGATCGGTGGTCTCCATTGCCATATGAGCTTTCTTGGAGTGATCTGGCACTTGATGGTGGAAACAGGAATAAAAGAAGTGCTCGAATTCCTATATGCCGGCAACACCATTACGCATATCCTTAGCGGTAAGGCTGTTTCAAGAGCCATGAGAGCGTTCGAGCTTATAGATTCAGCATTGCAGATCATTCTCATTTGCAAATCGTATGGTTTCAACTGCACAGATGACATACGTGTGAGTTATCCAGACTTTGCAGAAGCTTCGGCATTATGTATAGCTCTATTGAATGAGGATGTAACCCTTGAAGACACATCCAAAATAGACATAGTGCATCGAATCCAAACGCGAGTGATGGAGTTTCACAGACACGCTGCACAACAACAGGACTGCAAAAATATGGCTGCAGCAATCAGAAATGTTCTGATTGCTTAAGAAGGTCATTAGGGCAGAACGGACCGAAAACTGGGTACAGTATCTTAAGGCACTCTCTGAGATACTCCCTTACTTTGCAGCTGCAGACCACAACCTGTATATGAAATCGGTGAGAAAATTTCTTCAGCAAATAGAAGAGCTGAAAGAAGGTAACCAGAAGCTGTATAAAGACTTCGCGAATGGTATGTTTGTCATTCGAAGAAGCGATAAATTTTGGGCTGGGCTCTCTCCCGACTTAGTAATTGAGCAAGTATTGATGAGGTCGCTGATAACAAGCATGGGACTCACGAGAGGAAATGGAATGAGTGAGACACGAAGGTGTATATGAAATCCGTGAGAATATTTCTTCAGCAAATAGAAGAGCTGAAAGAAGGTAACCAGAGGCTGTATAAAGACGTCGCGGATGGTATGTTTGTCATTCGAAGAAGCGATAAATTTTGGGCTGGGCTCTCTCCCGACTTAGTAATTGAGCAAGTACTGATGAGGTCGCTGATAACAAGCATGGGACTCACGAGAGGAAATGGAATGAGTGAGACACAAATGTTGATCTGGACATTGTCAATGCCAGTGCGAGCTGATAGTGCGAATTAATAAGCTTATGCAGTCACTCACCGGCGTTGAATACGTGTCATCTGACCAGCACGTTTCTGCAAGACCAGCTCGGATAGAAAGAGATAGAGAGGACGTAAAGGCTTTAGTAGCTTTTATACGCAGTCCTGTTCGTGCGACAACTGCATTCGATTGCACAATATATCGAATGGTATGACAGATGCAAGGGATGTCAACGCGGATGCAGCAAAGGCGATAGGAAAAGAAGTTGTGACGTCAAGGGACGACGCCGATGCCGATCCCTACTGCTACATATTCAAGCGCAAAAGCAAAGTGAGTACGATTGCCTATCAATGCAACACTTCCGAAGCGGTGAAGACGGTGAAGACATGCAAATTGACGCAAGTCTTCTTTTCCGACTTCTTGCAGCAGCGGCAACTATAGCCAGAGGGGATATGGAAGTAGACACTCATATTTGAACTCTCCAGCTATCCTACTGCCCTTTTCGAATCGTCAAGCCTGCCGCGACAGCCAGATAAAGCGGAGCTAGCGAAAGCTATTTGAAAATTAGCAAAGGCAGAACCTGTGAACGTCCTATCAAAAGAGCCGGAAAAATACGTGATCGATGGTGGATGGCCACTCCAGCTTATTCCATGGAAAATAGGAAACGCTTTCGAACAGATTTGCAACAGTTACGTTTCATTCGTGATACAAAAGTATTCAAATGCTTCTGTTGTCTTTGATGGTTACACTTCAGGTCCGTCTACCAAAGATGTCACCTAGCTTTCTCATTAAGTATGAAGCTGCAAAGGAAGAAGGAGGACTTATTGCGGAATCCCAACAATAAGCAGAACATTATTCGAGCTATTGGTAAGAAGCTTGTCCAAGCCGGTCTCACTGTCCTTCATGCAGAAAGAGATGCGGACGTTCTTATTGCATTAACAGTTGTTAATGCGGCCGTTAGAAGGTTAACCGCAGTAGTCGGAAACGACACTGATTTATTGATCATTCTCCTCCATCAACTGCCTCCGGAAGCCAGGGATCTCTACTTCGAAACCAGTACCAAGTCAAGAGCGCTGTCAACTAAATATTGGCATATCAACTTTATCAAACGATGACTGGAACAGGTTTGTCACTATTCTTGTTGACCACGCTTTTCTTGGTTGCGACACGCCGTCCCGTTTGTTTCGGATAGGAAAGAAGGCTGTCGTGCCATTCCTGGAAAGCCATGAAGAATTTAGGAATAACTGTGAAGTATTCCTTAATCCACGCTCTACTAAGGAAGAAGTCCAGTAAGCCGGCGTAAATATTTTGCTGTGTTTCTACAAGGCTAAGGAAGGGGAGGGTCTCAGCAAAGCTAGGTACAGGGTTTTTCTTAAAAAAAACCGAATAGCTCAAAGACATCAACTGCTGTGAACTCAGAGAGACTTTCGCCAACTCCATTGGCTGTGAGATTTCCTTCTTATAGAGTTTTCTATCAGGTAATGGAATGGCGTAATACTGCGTCAGAACTCGAACCGAAAGACAGGGATTGGCGATTACATGACGGACGCCTCACTCCGATCATGACAGACATCGGACCTACTCCACCTCATCTGCTAAATTTGATTCGTTGCAGCTGCATGCGTTCCAATTGTGACAGTTCACGCTGTAGTTGGTAAAAAAAATGGATTGCCTTGCACACTTGCTTGCAAAGATTGCCAAGGGATTGCGTATTCCAATAAAGATGTTTTTTGTTTCAGTCAAAATCGTAATTATATTTTGCTGTGATTACCGAAGTTACCTGATTTGTTTCATTTTTTACATTTAGTTTTGTCTTATGTTTCTATTATCTAGTCGAAGTAAATCTGCCCACGTATTCCGAAGGCCCGATGCATTGTCTCCCCTACGGAGAAAACACTTCAGAAAAGCAAGATACGAATCTAATACCATGTTATTTGAAATCATCGAGTCAAAAAACCTTGGGGACAACATTTTGACCCGCCGTATCGCACAACTCCCGAGGATATTGTTGTCCCCCCTTCCCCGATAAAGGGGGAAGTCAAATCAAGACCAGCGATAAAACAACATAACTTTCTTTTTTGATTTCTCCGCGCAGAAAAAGAGCAGACATGAAATTCGAGTGCACAATAAATCTGTCCTTGAATTTTGCAATTTTCCCCCTTTCCAATTTTGTCCCAGAGTTTCGTAGATTTACAGGACTAATTGTATTTTTCGCAGTGTTAAGAGTTAAAAATCAAAATCTTATGATCTTGATGACATTTATGTTCTTAATTTCAATATTGGGTCAAATGAAATAATACAAAATTAACAGTTGTGTTTTATTTAACTATTTTGTGTAAGTCTTGGGTACAAAATTTTTCTTATGTGGGAGTGTTGCTTCAATTCTCAAACACGGTAAAGATCCCAATAATGATACTTTGCGTTGGCTTATCATAGAAACTTGCTTTTAAGTTAAGTTTTTTAATATGCCGAACTTCCCAAAAACCTTCCGAAGGTTGATTATTCGTTAAATC
>JAQQPU010026453.1:0-11502 GCA_029168905.1 Artemia sp. Kazakhstan ARC1039 | reverse complement strand
CGCAAACCAAAGTCAGCGTCCTAGCAAGGACGAAAGGAAACAGAGTAGTTTTGATGAAAAGCGTGAAGGAGGTGAGGACAGTCATCAAGCGAGAGCTGAGTCTAGGGAAGGACGCTCAAGCAAGAGTTTCCAAGCAAGAAACGGAAGTACCTGCTTTATGCGTGACTACACGTCACAACTTAAGAAGAACTCTCAGAGGAAAAAACAGCTAGAGAATATACGACAAGGTTTCGTGGCTAAGAGCCCGGAAAGATCGGATCACCAGGAACCGGAAGCGGCAGCAGTAGTGTCTCATGGAAAAGTAAACAGAAGAAATGTCGAAAGGCTGTTGGACAGTGAAGCGGACATAATAGTTCTGCACCCTGAGTTGGTACCAGAAGATTCTAGGTGTTGGGAGGAGCTTAGAAGCCAAAGATGCGCACATGGCGACATACATAAATATCCTAAGGTAATAGTGGATATATGGGTGAAACAAGCTGATAGTTTGCTTGTTGAACTTCCGGTCAAGGTTGCAGTCTAGGATTGGATCCCAAAGAAGTTCCTAGTAGAGATAAATTTTCCCGACTTCTTAAGGTTGGCAGATTCGAAAGTTGAGGTTTTTGTTACGACGATGGCCAGAGAAAGCAGGGAGGGTGAGTCACAAACAGATATTTCAGAGACACGGCAGTTCAACTTCAGTGACTCGGGATTTTCTGGAGGAGAAAAGGCACGGAAAGGTTTTTTTTAGGGGGGGGGGAGAAACGTAAGGAAAGAAAGGCCACGTCTCAAAGCAAGTCAGACGGCAAGGAGTCTCAGAAGGAACCTGTATGGAAAGGAAAGGGTATTCCCGAGTTGCAGGGGATGGATGAAACTTTGCAAGAATTCTGGGTATGGGCGAAGGCTGAATCTACAGAGGCAAGAGATTTCGTTGTAAAGGACGAAATCCTTTATTGACTTGGCAAGGATGGAAATCAGGACGAGCTTATCTGACAATTAATGGTTCCTATAGCCTATAGGACAGAGGTGCTAAGACTAGCCCATAATTCACCTATGGGAGGCTATATGGAAAGGCAGCGATACATTGACGAGATTCTGGAAAAATTCTTTTGGCTGAATGTTTATTTAGCAAAACATTTACAACAGTGTCACGACTGTCAGATGACAGCCAGAAAACACCAGACAGGGAAGGTGCCATTAAAACCACTCTCGATTATTAAAACTTCTTCCAACATAATAGGAATAAATCTGATGGGACCTCTAGAGTGTAGTGAAACGGGTTTCAAGGGTATCCTAGTGATAAGCGGCAATGCAACCAGACACAGGAGATTGCTGAAAAATTGATCAATTTTTTCTCCCGAGTGGGAATACCTTCAGAGATCCTGACCGACATCGGAAGTAACCTCATCTCCCAAGCGATGCAAAAAATTCACGTGGCTCTTGGCATTAAATCCCTTCGTTCCAGCGTTTACCACCCGGAGACGGATGGATTGGCTGAGAGGTTAAATGGGACTATAGTACACTTGCTAAGGAAATTCTTAAGAGACGAGGCGAAAAAGTGGGATTAGTATCTTCCATATCTTTTGTTCGCTTGCAGGGAGACAAAGCAAGCTTTGACGAGTTTCTCACCATTCGAGTTAATCCATAGGCAGTAGATATGTTGCGAAAGGAGTGCGAGGAGGAGAAAAACATGCGTCTAAATCAGTAGTCAGTTACCTGGCCAATATAAAGGAACGACTTAGCAAATGGACAGAGACTACATAGCAAAACTTATTGTCAAGTCAGGAACGACAGAAGACCTGGTACAATTACAACCAGAAGCCGAGAGAGTTTGAAGTAGGAGAGGAGGTGCTGGTTCTCTTACCGTGTGGATACAGAAAAGTTCAGACAAAGTGACAAGACCCTTACAAGATCCTGAAGAAAGTCGGGAGCGAGGATTACGTGGTGGAATTTGACGAGGGTAAAAAGAAGTCAAAACTTCTCTACGTACACCTTCTTAGAAAGTACCACAGGGCAAATCCAAACAAAATCTTATCTATTAAAGCAGGCAACTACACTGACACAAGTCTGGAAGAGATGATGGACTATAAGAGTGCAGGAAATGACGGAGACTTTGAGAAAATCATCCAGACATCCATCATTTGAATCATGACCAGAAAAAAGGAATTGGCTGCAATCTTGAGAATATACATACATAACAGCCCTCTTGGACAGACCTGGGGATATTGACGTGGTGATGCTCGAGATCAATGCCGGCAGTAACCCACCAGTGCAGAAAAAAACTTACCGAGTGCCAGCATGGAACGACACCTGGTGGAAACTGAAGTGGCAAAGATGCTGGAAGAAGGCATAATAAGACCTTCAGAGAGTAATTATGCGTCACCGATAGTGCTGGTATCAAAGCCAGATGAGACAGTGACGTTTTGTGCCGACTATCGAGAGTTCAATAAAATTTCAAGGTAGAATTACTACCCACTACCTCGCACGGATGAGATTCTTGAAGGAATGGGAACACCCAAGTTTATCAGCAAGCTGGAATTTACTCGAGGATACTGGCAGATAAAAATGCAACCTAATGATCTGCACAATCCAGCATTTGTGACACTAAATAGTCTACACAAATTTCTCATAATGCCATTTGGGATCCAAGGAGATTTTGAACGATTCCAGAGGCTCATGGACCGTGTCCTCAGAGACTTGAAGTTCTTTGTAGGCTCAACGATGCACAAGTGGGGCTCTTGGAACCCACAGTTGGAGGTGGAGCAGGGTTGCCAACTCCCGACGTCTGAAAAGAGTGCAAATCAAGGCCAAAAAAGAGTGATTTTTGCTGAAAAAGAGTGCAAGTCAAAAAATTTGCGAGCGCATACCCTCTGAGGTAAAAAAGAATCCATTTCAACCGAAAAGTGTGCAAGTTGGCAACCATATTTTTAGGGTTAATTGCACTTGTGACATAGTTACCAACTAGAAACGCTTCAAGCGAATGAAAACCGACAACTATAAAGAGTGACTTTCACTCTTCTGCATCCCGTATAAGGTGAAAAAGAGTGCATTTCACACGAAAAGTATGCAAATTGGCAACCATAAGGTAGAGTCGTTACAATGTCGACGAATAAGGTTCAGGGAATTATCAGTTATTCAAGGCCCATCTAAAATTCAGGATTTAATAGCCTTAAACGAAATTTTAAATCAAGGAGAGAGAAGCTTTTCCCTAAAAGTTTTAAATCAATCCCCTAACCCTTTTCGGTATCCTATGGTTACAGCATTTTGTAGCCTGATTGTAGGAAATGGTTTTTGATTTGCCTTACTACCTTCCCTTGAAAAAAAAATACCATGGCGACTCATTAAGCAAGAGTTTTTAGGAAGATCAACGATACCATTTGATTTCAATCCCACTAATCCTTTCCAAAAGTACAAAAATCGAAGTCGCCTTATCCCAGCCTGTCACTCACTGAAAGTTTGAATGGAATTCCCTAGACCGTTCCTGAGATAGTGTGAATGCCTTATTTTAATGAATTGAGTTAACATAACCTCTTTCTATTTACTCAATGACTTCACTTTGCGCAGATCTAAGTTCCACACTATCTCTTAATCGAACTATAATCGTTCCACAAAAACAATCTTTAGCCCCCTATCGTCCCTCTCCCCTAAGTCTAAGTTCTAATGTGATACCGGCTCTTTACTAAAGCAACGTTACAGCATTGACACAGTACGAGCAGAGAATGTGTAAAAGTACAACTAAATTATATCTCTCTAACAAAGTCATAGAAAACCTTAAAGAATCCATTATCATTAGATACAGAGCAATTTTTCTTTAAATTTTAAACTTTAATCTTAATATTTATGTTCCCAACAATAACGATTAATAAATACATGCCACATTTACTGTTCTATATTATAGTACAGACTGCGTTCCAGGACCCCGATTTTTATGGAGAAGAACAAACTACAGCTCCCTAGGAATAAAAATCGGTTCGCTACCATGGAAAATACCGTATTATGTGAATAGCCTTACTAAATAGCCGGGAACTGCCAAGAGAAAAGCAAGATGTACCAGTTTAGGCAGAAAATAGATTATGAAAATAACCAGGAAATCCTTGGGGATTTTTTTCGAATTGACTGAAGTAGAAGCTTTGAACGGGATGAAATGGAAAAGGAACTTTCGTCGGTGTGCGAGCTTCAGACAAGTTTGTACTGGGATAAGTTACACAATTAGAAAAGTTATAAAATTATAAAATATATGCTTCAATGAACATACGCCGCGAAGCCCACATTGATAAGTCATTTGGTGTTTCAAAATTGTGTAAAGTGAAATGACGACTCTTTCAAAGGTGGTCTGGGTACTTAATTTTTAATCTCTGTCGATCAGAAAGTCCCCTACATTTGTAGCAATAGCCAAAGTATCTGGAGAAACTAAACGGACTGGTCTCCATCCTTTTAAAAGGTCCTTGTTTGTTTGAATTTTATTTCTTTTAATAGAACTGCATAAGAAAGACGCATAGAATTATCCCAAAGTAAAGTACCATTCTAGCCCTTAAGACACGTTATAGATGGCGGAGCAGTAGTTACACATTGAAAAGGTGCAAAAGGATGTTTTTTCAAGAAGAGCTTTGAAAAACCTGGTTTTCGATTGGTGTTTTCTGTTTAAAACATAAAATAAAGATAAGGCAACATCTTTTCGTCACCTATACCATTATCGGTTTCCCAATTTTGAATACTTAAATATTAAAGTGATTAGAAGCCCCCATTGTCAAATACATAGTTCAAAGTTTTCGACAGTTTTGGTTGGACATTAAATAATAGTGTTTGCTTTTTAATTCATTAAAAAACTCTTATTCGCTTTTCAGTTCATTAAATAGACAAAAAAAAAGGTGAGAATTTTAAATACGTCTTGAATTTTCTTTGTAATTATTGCTAAAGTTGCACAGGACATAATAACGATTATATTACTAAAGTACAAATAATGCCAAATTGAAAAAGAGAAGGTAGAGAGGTTACGTTATATCAAGGTAAAGGGGGTGGGGCTTAGATTCTGGTGAATTGGATGCAAATGAAAATACTGTTTCTTTGCCGATCCGTACCTATGGCTCAATCATAGGCAGCGCAATAGCGCTGCCTAAGTAAAGAACGATGTTGGCACAATGTATTATTTTTTTTATTTGCTTTCTAGACCAGGGAACTATGTATCGAAGGAGTTGTCATAGAAACTTCAAAAAGGGCTAATTCGATTGGAAATTGGAATAGCTAGTGCCCTTTTTAATAGTCGAAAGTGACTGGAAGGCAACTAACACCCATTCCACGCCCACCATTTCCCCAAACACATCCAATCAAAATTCTGAGATAGCCATTATCTTCAACGTAGTTGAAGGTTCTGGAAATTAGGTCTTTGAGGATGACAGCCCCCCCACACCCTTCAGGGCAAGGGTTGTAAGTTATGTCCTGGGGGCAAATACGATTTTTATAGAAAGCGTTGTCGTAGAAACTTCAAAAAAGGTCATTCGATTGGAAATTGAAATGACTAGTGTCCTTTTTAATAGTTGAAAATGATTTGAGGGCGACTAACCCCCTCTCACGCCCACCATTTCCCCAAACACATACAATCAAAATTTATAGATAACCATTTTTTTCAACATAGTTGAAAGTCCTGGAAATTGGGTCTTTGAGGGTGACCCCCCCCCAGCCCTCAGGGCAAGGGTTGTAAGTTGTTCCCTGGGGGCATATACGGTTTTTATAGAAAGCGTTGTCGTAGAGACTTCAAAAAAGGCTCATTCGATTGGAAATTGAAATGACTAGTGCCCTTTTTAATAGTTGAAAATGATTGGAGGGCAACGAACCCCCTCTCACACCCATTTTTTTCAACGTAGTGAAAAGTTCTGGAAATTAGGTCTTTGAGGATGATAACCCCCTCCGAGCCCTCAGGGCGAGGGTTGTAAGTTATGCCCTGGGGGCATATAAGGTTTTATAGAAAGTTTTGTCGCAGAAACTTCAAAAAAGGCTCATTTGATTGGAAATTGAAAGCGTCATTACCCTTTTTAATAGTCGAAAGTGAATGGAGAGCAGCTAACCCCCCTCTCATGCCCACCATTTCTCCAAACTTGTTCAATCAAAGTTTCGAGATAGCCATTCTGTTCAACGTAGATGACAGTTCTGGAAATTATGTATTTGAGGATGACAAAACCCCCAGAACCCCCAGGGAAAAGGTTGTAAGCTATGCCCATGGGGCCGGTTTTTATAGATAGCGTTGTCGTAGAATCTTCAAAAGGGGCTATTTTAATTGGAAATTGAGGGGGCTAGTGCTCTTTTTAATAGTCGAAAGTGATTGGAGGGTAACTAACCCCCCTTTCACGCCCGCCATTTCCCCAAACACATCCAATCAAAATTTTCAGATAGCCCTTTTGTTCATCGTAGTGGACAGTTCTGGAAATTAGGTCTTTGAGGATGACACTCCCCCCAGAGCCCTCAGGGCTAAGGTTGTAAGTTATGGCCGGGGGCATATAATGTTTTTATTGAAAGCTTTGTCGTAGAAACTTGAAAAAGGGCTCATTCAATTGGAAATTCAAAGGGCTAGTACCCTTTTTAATAGTTGAAAGTGATTGGAGGGCAACTAACCCCCCTCTGACGCCCAACTTTTCCCAAACCATATCCAATCAAAATTTTGATATAGCCATTTTGTTCAACGTAGCTGAAAGTTCTGGAAATTAAGTCTTTAAGGATGACAACCCCCCCCCCCTGAGCGCTCAGGGCAAGGGTTGTAAGTTATGCCCTTGGGGTACATAAGGTTTTTATAGAAAGCAATGTCGTAGAAACTTCAAAAAGGGCTTATTCGATCTGAAATTGAAATGGCTAATGCCCTTTTTAATAGTTGAAAAAGATTGGAGGGCAACTAACCCCCTCTCACGCTCACCATTTCCCCAAACACAAACAATAAGAATTTTGAGATAGCTATTTTTTTCAACGTAATTGAAAGTTCTGGAAATTAGGTCTTTGAGAATGACAACCCCCCACAGCCCTCAGGGCAAGGGTTGTAAGTTATGCCCTGGGGGCATATAAGGTTTTTATAGAAAGTGATATTGTAGAAATTTCATAAAGGGCTTATTCGATTTCAAATTGAAAGGGCTAGTGCCCTTTTTAATAATCGAAAGTTATTGAAAGACAACTAACCCCCCTCTCACGTTCATCATTTCCCCAAACACATCCGATCAAAATTTTGACTTAGTCATTTTGTTCAACGTAGTTGAAAGTTCTGGAAATTAGGTCTTTGAGGATGATAACCCCCTCAGAGCCCTCAGGGTAAGGGTTGTAAGTTATGCCCTGGGTGTATATAAGGTTTTTATAGAAATTGTTGTCGTAGAAACTTCAAAAAGGGCTCATTTGATTGGAAATTGAAAGGGCCAGTGCCCTTTTTAATAGTCGAAAGTGAATAGAGAGCAACTAACCCCCTGTCACGCCCACCATTTCCCCAAACACATTCAATAAAAGTTTTGAGATGGCCATTTTGTTCAACGTAGTTGAAAGTTCTGGAAATAATGTATTTGAGGATGACAAACCCCCCAGAGCCCCCAGGGCAAAGATTGTAAGTTATCCCCTGGGGCGTGTAAGGTTTTTATAGAAAGCGTTGTCGTAGAAACTTCAAAAGGGGCTCATTCAATTGGAAATTGAGACGGCTAGTGCCCTTTTTAAAAATCAAAAGTAATTGCAGGGTAACTATTCCCCCCTCACGCCCACCATTTCCCCAAGCACATCCAATCAAAATTTTGAGATAGCCATTTTATTGAACGTAGTTGAAAGTTCTGGAAATTAGGTTTTTGAGTATGACAACCCCTCCACAGCCCTCGGGGCTAAGGTTTTAAATTATGCCCTGGGGGCATATAATGTTTTTATAGAAAGCGTTGTAAAAATTTCAAAAAGGGCTCATTCGATCGGAAATTTAAAGGGTTGTTGCCCTTTTTAATAGTCGAAAGTATTCGGAGGGAGAATCCCCCCACCCCATGCCCATCATTTCTCCAAACATTCCCGATCAACATTTTGAAATGGTCATTTTGTTCAACGTAGTTGAAAGTTCTGGAAATTACGTCTTTGAGGATGAAAATCCTCTTCCCATAGTCCTAAGGATAAGGGTCGCAAGTCATGCCCTTGGGCACATAAGGTTTTTATAGAAATTTTTGTCGCTTCAAAAAGGGCTCATTTGATTGGAAATCGAGAAGAATAGTGCCTTTTTTTATTAGTAGAAAGTCATCAAAGGGCGAATGCCCCCCCACGCCCATAATTTCCCCAAACACTTCCAATCAAAATTTTGAGATAACCATTTTGTTCAGCGTATCAGAATGGTCAGGCAATTATGCTTTTGAGGATAACAAAACCCCCAGCACTCAGGGTAAGGGTTGTAAGTTATGCCCTGGGGACATATAAGGTCTTTATAGAAAGCGTGGTCATATTAACTTCGGAGGAGGTTCATTGGATTGGTAATCAGACGCTCTAGTGTTCTTTTTAAGACTCAAAGTGATCAGAGGGAAGCTACCCCCCCCCCCCCCCCACACACACACACACACCCGCCCTATTGTCCCGAAATGCATCTAATAGAAATTTGGAGGTAGCTATTCTATTCAAAATGGTCTAAATTTACTCTACTGAAAAAATTCTTTTAAATTTTTTCACTTTTCTAACTTTAGGAAATCAAAAATCAATTAGGACTTTAAGGAATAAATATCAGCATATATATATTAAAATGACAATGCAGATTTTTTTTTTCGGTAAATTCATTTGAATTTTTTTCAGTAAAGTACAAATTATATTCTGGCTTTTAGGAAGCTTGGGCTTAGAAACCTAATCATATTAATTTCTGCTCGTTTTGAGTTTGACTCTTATTTATTTTAATTTCTGTTTTTTTGGATCTCATTTATTTATTGATGCTGATTTGTAGTAGATTTATTCTTGGTATATTATTTGATTATATTTTTGTCCATTTTGGTTCAATGGAGTTCTTTACTTTTTTTTAAAAACTTATTTTGTTGAAAAAGTATTTTTAATTCATAAATTTAAACATGGATATGCATTCTTCGGCTACAAACTGTATTTCTGCTCATTTCTTTTGCTTAAATAAAAAAAAAATAAACTGAAAAAGAAAGGATAGTGATATCAATCCAACGACAAATCAATAGACAAACATCTCCTTGGATACAAACATGTGGAGCTAATGTGCTTTGAGACGGTCTTGTGCAATTTTGAAAAAGGGGTAGGTTTCGTTTTTAAATGAAGAAAAAACATCCTTTGGTTTTTGGGCATAAAAGTAGAAAAAATGAATAAATTCCGAAACTCATATTTAAATAAAATATTTAAAATAATCGATTACTTACATTCCAATCATAAAAAAATATAAACCAGAGCTGATAACTGTGACTATTGTCCATACGGTTTGGAAGCACTGAAAACACTTTGCAGCGAGCCTTCAGCTTACTGCAGTTTGGTTTTAATAAATAAATAGAAAATTTAAAAATTATAAAATTTTTATTATAAAATGTCTAAGAATTATTTAATATTTATGTTTGTTTGCTTAGTCTGCTATTTCTAATCGTCACTTTATTAGTAAATTGGTGGTTAATTGACTTTTTGAAATTATAGCAAATACTATTTTCGTGCGTTATTTAAACGTCAATACAAGTTAAGAGCCAGAGGAAATAAAAGAACAAAAAACTAAAAGAAAGAGCCCTAAAGTAGGAGGACAAAGCCCTAAAACATACCTTCTGAACTTCCTCAAGCACTTTTTTCAATTTATCCATTTATAATATTATTATTGATATTTAAATTTGGAAAAAGGAAGGAGACCAATATCAATTCAACAGCAAATCAACAGACAACTATCTCCTTGGATACAAACAGGTGAAGCTTAGACGCTTTTAGAACGGACTTTTATGGCTTTGAGAAAGGGGTAGATTTGGGTAGCCTGCAGGCAAATTAACGTGACAGTTTATTAGGAGCAGACGAGATCTATGTCTAAATTCTTTAATAAATAAAATATAAAAAAACAAGTTTTTTCAACAAATTTTTCCGATAAGGAGTAACATTAAAACTTAAAACGAACATAAATTATTACGTATATGAGGTGGGTTTCCCTCTCTTCAATACCTCGCTCTTCACGATAAAGTTTTTTAATATTCTTAAAAAAGATTTTTATTGTTCCAATTAAACGACCCTGGTTTTTCATGAGTCGCTCTTAAAGAATTGTGATAAAATTCAAACTTTAGCGTAAAGATTGAAGCATAGAGGAGGGGGAAACTCACCTCATATACGTAATAATTTCTGTTCGTTTGAGTTTCATGGTTGCTCCGTAGTTTCAGTTAAAAAAAAAAAAACTTGTTTTTCTATTCATTTTCTGATCGTTTTTTAAATAATGCCGAGAAATTCAGCTTTACCTTCACGGAACCCCCCACGGAAAGATCATCTGGACAATTCAATCCCAGTAAAAATTTACCCCGAACAATTAGCCTTATCATCTGCACACGTAAAATTGAGTAGGCAAAGAGAAAGTAAGACAAATAAAAAGAATTTCGTAGAAGAATTCTGACAAATTCCCTAAGCATAAAATTTACCATGAAAAGTTCACCCCCCCCCTAAACTTTCCTCTCCACGGAATATTAGCCATGTGCAAAATCTCCCCAGCAGAAAATTCACTTCCCTGCCACCCAAAAAATGTATACATGGTTCTCATAATAAATGTTAAGCGTAAACAATGGGCAAATTTTATAACTTAAAGACCTTTCCCCAAGAGTTATGGGGGGGGGGAGACGTATTATCTTTAAAAGCTATGTTAGTGGACCTTTCAACTATGCCCAACAAAATGGCTGTCTCAAAGTTTTGATCGGACGATTTTGGGGTAACAGGGTGGGAGGGGTATAGATGACCTCCAATCTTTTTAGTGACTTACAAAAGGTGCTAGAACTTCTAACTTCAGTTCAAATGAGCCCTCTTCTGATATTCTAGGACCAATAGTTCGATACGATCATCCCTGGGAAAAACAAAAATTAGCACACATCCGTTATCAAGTATCCGTTGGAAACTTGATCCGTTATCAAGTTTCCATACTTTTGCAGATACGAGCTTGAAACCTCTACAGTAGAGTTCCCTGATACGCTAAATCTGATTTTGTGATTTCATTTAAAATTCTTTGACTTTTAGGGGGTGTTTCAGCAGGTATGGTTTAGGGCTTTGTCCTTCTACTTTAGGGTTCTTTCATTTAGTTTTTTGTTCTTTTATTTCCTTTGGCTCTTAACTTGTATTGACGTTTAAAGAAAGCACGAAAATAATATTTACTATAATTTCAAAAAGTTAATTAACTACCACTTTACTAATAATGCGACGATCAGGAATAGCAGACTAAGCAAACAAACATAAATATTAAATAATTCTTAGAAATATTATAGTAACGATAATTTTGTATTTATTTATTAAAACCAGACTGCAGTAAGCTGAAGGCTCGCTGCAGTGTTTTCAGTGCTTCCAAATCGTATGAACAATAGTCACAGTTATCAGCTC
>JAQQPU010026452.1:1226-11502 GCA_029168905.1 Artemia sp. Kazakhstan ARC1039 | reverse complement strand
GTGTGTGTGTGTGTGTGTGTGTGTGTGTGTGTGCGTGTGTGTGTGTGAACATCGATGCTCAAGGTAAAAGTTTGAATCAAACACTTTTAGCATATCGAGTGCGTGTCCTTACTGAAAAACTACTGCATAAAAAAAAAATTAAATTTATCATACGACCTAAATTATTTCATCAGATACGCCAGCACTCATAAACGATCCTTTTGAAATTCTGCTAACAACATCGATTCTCAAGGTAAAAGTTTGAATCAAATACTTTTAGGATATTGAGCGTCCTTACTGAAAAACTACTGTATTAAAAAAAAAATTAAATTTATCATACGACCTAAATTATTTCATCAGATACTCCAGCACTCATAAACGATCCTTTTGAAATTCTGCTAACAACATCGATTCTCAAGGTAAAAGTTGGAAAACGGGCCAATCAGGTGTTACAATCCTTTTGTTTGCTCAAAATTCGACAAAGCAACGACGGTTAGGCTAGTTTATTTTGGATGATATTTCTAAAGCCAATTAAGATGAAGAAATGTCTTCAAAGTCAAGGCTATAAGAAAAATAAAGTTCTGGATATTTTTGTCAGTTTGTAGTTTACGCACTAATATCAATATCAGTAACGAGCCCCCTCCGAAATACCTTGCTCTTTATGCTAGACTTTGACTTTTCATCCCAATTAAATTAAAAAATAAGCATTTTCAACCAGAAATAAGGAGCATCGTTAAAAACCAAGACGAATGCAAATTATCCCCTATATGAAGTGAGCTACCCCCCTCCGAAATACCTTGTTCTTTATGTTAGGCTTTGACTTTTCATCCCAATTAAATTAAAAAATAAGCATTTTCAACTAGAAATAAGGAGCATCGTTAAAAACTAAGACGAATGGAAATTATCCCGTATATGAAGTGAGCTACCCCCTCCGAAATACCTTGTTCTTTATGTTAGACTTTGACTTATCATCCCAATTAAATTAAAAAATTAGCATTTTCAACTAGAAATAAGGAGCATCGTTAAAAACTAAGACGAATGGAAACTATCCCGTATATGAAGTGGGCCTACCCCCTCCAAAATACCTTGTTCTTTATGTTAGACTTTGACTTTTCATCCCAATTAAATTAAAAAATAAGAATTTTCAACCAGAAATAAGGAGCATTGTTAAAAACTAAGACGAATGCAAATTATCCCGTATATGAATTGAGCTACCCCCTCCGAAATACCTTGTTCTTTATGTTAGACTTTGACTTATCATCCCAATTAAATTAAAAAATTAGCATTTTCAACTAGAAATAAGGAGCATCGTTAAAAACTAAGACGAATGGAAATTATCCCGTATATGAATTGAGCTACCCCCTCCGAAATACCTTGTTCTTTATGTTAGACTTTGACTTTTCATCCCAATTAAATTAAAAAATAAGCATTTTCAACTAGAAATAAGGAGCATCGTTAAAAACTAAGACGAATGGAAATTATCCCGTATATGAAGTGAGCTACCCTCTCCAAAATACCTTGTTCTTTATGTTAGACTTTGACTTTTCATCCCAATTAAATTAAAAAATAAGCATTTTCAACTAGAAATAAGGAGCATCGTTAAAAACTAAGACGAATGGAAATTATCCCGTATATGAAGTGAGCTACCCCCTCCGAAATACCTTGTTCTTTATGTTAGACTTTGACTTTTCATCCCAATTAAATTAAAAAATAAGCATTTTCAACTAGAAATCCCCCCAAAAATACTTTTCAGACATTTCTTGTTAAAATTTTTTATTTCAAGTCATTTATTTGGGTTTTTCACAAGCAATTCGTACCACAGTACGGCACTATAAGTACTCTAAGAGATCCTTCTGCCATCACCCCACCACTTATGTATTATACGGAGCACATCGAAGAAGTAAAGCTATCCGTTATTACAATTCTTTTCTTGTCATCTACGCCCCTCTTAGTATCAACTTCTTCGTATAGTATAGCGTTAAACTATTTTAAATTGACAACACTGTCCAGACATCACTTGTGTATTATACAGTACACAATCAACCCATCTCCCCCAAAACACTTTTCAGTCATTTCTTGTTAATTTTTTTATTTCAACTCATCCAGACGGGGTTTTCACTAGCAGCTCGGCCCACCGTACAACACTATAAGTACTCTAAGAGATCCTTCTGCCATCACCCCACCACTTATGTATTATATGGAACACATCGAAGAAGTAAAGCTATCCGTTATTACAATTCTTTTCTTGTCATCTACACCCCTCTTAGTATCAACTTCTTCGTATAGTATAACGTTAAACTATTTTAAATTGACAACACTGTCCAAACATCACTTGTGTATTATACAGTAAACAAACAAGCCGCCCCCCCCCCCAAAACAGAAACACTTTTCAGTCATTTCTTGTTAATTTTTTTTTATTTCAACTCATCCAGACGGGGTTTTCGCTAGCAGCTTGGCCCCCACCGTACAGTACTATAAGTACTCTAAGAGTATTCGCAAATGCTAAACCCTTTTCTTTTTTTCTCCAACTTAATAGGATCAAATTCGCAAATCCTATCTACCGACACATTCATATCAAACTATTGTTGGCTAAAGGCAATTGTCCAAAACAAATCAGAAACCGCTCTTGATAGCACAGACTTCAAAGAAATGGAACTGTGGATAACACATGAGTGATAGACAGCTTTCCCTACAAAACCATTCCTAAATACGCAATTTGACAATCTCTAGTTTTCGATTAAAAAAAATGTCTACGTCAAACTGTGTGAGGGAGATCTGACTCTCTTTGAAAAGGTGTAGAGCATCAAGCAAATAGTATGGGAATTCCTATAGCTTCAAGCAAAGTATAAGGTACTACTCTACTCCTATTGTCAATTTACATGAACATAGTTTGTTTTGATTTAGTTCACAATCCACCTAAATATTCATTGAAAGCTTCACCTTAATACCCTTAGTTTGTGTAGTAACAATAGTTGTAGTAGCAGTAGTAGCATGAGTAGTAGTATGCATATAGTACTTTTTTTTCAACATCCCCTTCATACACGATGAAATTTTTAACTTAACACCATCAACCGGTCCTGAAGCATTGCTGATACGGATGCTTGACAACCTATGTTGGCATAGTGTTTCGATTTATTTTAATACAGTTACAATATAGCCCAAAATTGTCGCCTTAATACCCTTGGATTTATTAGTAGTATTAGTAGCACCAATAATTATAGTAGTAGCAGTAGGAGTAGAGTTAATAGTAGTAGTCTTAGCATTAGTATCAGTAGTAGTATTAGCAATATTAATAATAGTAGCAAAAGTAGTAGTTGTGGGAGTATAAGCAGTAGTATTATAATGCAAATATTGTCTTTTGGTTAGTTCAACATCCCCCACAACAAGCGTTGTAAGTTTTAATTCCACATACGAAACTGTTCCTAAGATATTGCTGATATGCTCTTTTGACAACCTGCATACGGATGGCAGGTTGTCATCTATACAACAGAAATATTCTCTGAAAATTTCACTTTCTTACCCTTAGGCATAGTCGTAGTAGTAGACACAGCAGTAGTATAACTACTCAACTTAATACAATTAGCCCTTGCTATGATATTATTGCTTTAACCTGTATAGTCGTATACTTGAAATTTTCATCTTGAAATTTTCATCTTAATGCCCTTAACCTAACAAGTAGTTGCGATAGAAGTAGTAATTGGAGCAATAGTAAGGGTAATAGAACTAGTAAATGTTGCAGTAGCAATAGTATTAGTAGTAGCCTAGTGTGCGCATATTGCCTTTTTGTCAATTGATCTTCCCCTTTAAGTATTCTCTGAGAGTTCCAACTTAATACCCAAATCAATTCTTGAGATACACCCTTTTGACAATCTACATGCACATAGTGTGTTTTTATTTACTTCAAATTCCCCATCAATATTCTGTCAAATTTTCACCTTTATATATTTAGCCTTAATTGTACTAGTATCATAGTAATAGTGGTAGTAGTAGGAACAGTAGTAGCAGTAATAGTGTATAATTATTAGTAGTAACAGCAGTAGCAGTAGTATTAATAGCAGTAGTATCAGGTACATTTTGCCTTTTGGTCAGTAGATACCTATCTAAAGGTCCCATCCCTCACCCCTGCTGCCATCTACAATTTAGTCTAACGTTGACAGTACATAATTTATGGTTTTTGTCAGTGAGAATGAAAAAAACAGAATTTTTCTCACTTGAAAAAACAGGAATTTTCTCACATTTATGGTTGTTTCTTGGACGGTTATGTGTGACAGTCAATTTATTTGTTGTTTTTCTCGGATGTCAACAGTAATTTATGTCTGTTTTATGGTTTTGGTCAGTGAGAATGGAAAAAACAGGATTTTTCTCACTTTGATGGATGTTTTCTGGATTATTGAGTCTAACGGGGACAGAGTCAATGACCTCTTCTTTCAAGATCTTGTTTTATCGTTGTTGTTGTTTTGGCCAAGTGCACGCTAGGGGCGAATCTTATGCCGTCCAGGAATTAGAAAACAGTTAGATCACGTGTTTCCTTCTCAGCCAATCAGCGAATCGGTTACATCTCCTTTCTCAGCCAATCAGATGCTCGCTTACATATGGTTTTCCCCGTTACATAACAATTCACCCTTGAGATTTCGTATATAACGGACATGCATTGTGATTAAATTATCAGAAATTATTGTGACACAGTTGAAAGAACAAGAATGGATATTATTGATGAGCTTGAAGTATTGGCAACCTCAATTTACCATGTAAGTTCTGTTTTAGTACATTTTCATTTTTTATTTCCAAAATAAAATTATTTTCCTTGGTCACCCTCCAGTATATCTAAGTTCCCCCTCCCACACAATACAAACATCACTATGCTATCTTTATACTCACTAGAAAACATAAAATATGTTCTTTTTAGCACATAAACCTAACCCCTCCCCCACAGTTTTACAACGATAATTCTCGCAATAGAAATAATTCTCTTTTCGATAAATTCTTGCTTTTCTGTATTGTGATTTAAAGTGTTCACTGACTTCTGTCAATTCTTAAGGCATTATGCCGCTCTGTTTCGACATAATACTCTGCGCGAGGTTATAATGAGTTTGTCCCCCTTTTCCTGTGTGTTTACGATAGCGGCTAAGTCAAAGGAACTGTTTCTCCGTCAAATTAAAACACTTTCAGACAATTGCAATAATTAAGCGCAGGCCTATGCAATCTCTATTTGGAGAAGTGAAACGGATTATTTTCAAATTAAGGTCTAACAATATACTTAGGACATTATATAAAAGGGGGAGGGAGGGGGCAATGCCTCGCTTCTAACAGCTCCGTTGTAAGGACATTATGTAAAAGGGGGAGGGAGGGGGCAATGCCTAAATTCTATCGCCATCATTGTAAAATGAAAACAAACTGTTTCTTCGCATGAAAAGTAAGGGGGGGGGTATTCGTTGTGTATACATGTACATCCCTTTGACAAGAAAACTAATGTGTAAATATATGCGTTGCGTCTCTAGGCATGTTTTTAATTTTTTCAAGCTTTCTTTCGATAAAGTTTCTTTTATGTTCCCAGGAGGGGGGGGCGTGAAAACTATGGTTTTTAACTTTGATAGGCAAGGCTAGAAAGAAAAGTCTTTAGGAGTTGCATGAAGCTTATATTATGCGTAAATTGAATAGCATTTTAACCTATGTTTGGAAAATTTAGGCCAATAGGCCGCTGGGTTAACGATCTTTTTTTTATCTAATTTAAAGCCTATAGACTGGAACATTTAAATTTTTTTCTAAATGGTAAAAATAGAAACATTGATTTCTATCCTAAGGCTATAGACTACTGATTGTCATGATTTATTTTTTCACAAGTTGTGTAATAAAAACGTTTGATTTCTAAGTCTAGTATATTTCTCGCGAAATTTTTACTTTTTGCTTTGCTGAAAAAGGGTGGAAGAGGGGGCTTCTTTGAGATAAATACTTTTCTAGAAAAAATTATGTCTGACAATAAATTCTGTAGAAGGGGGTACTAATTTTCATTCTGTAAAAAAAGGGGGAAATTATTTTCCATACTAAATTTTTTTCTTTTTTTAAGGACAATAGTGAAGAATGTGTGCCGCCTCCCACTAAGAGGGATAGGGTTCAAAATAAAACCCCTACGAAGGCAACAGTTGTCCAATATGGCCGTTGGCCGAAACCCTCCAGCTCCGCGCTGCCTGCTCAAGTTTCATCTGTGCAGGCAACAATGCAGCCTGGTAGAAAATTAAAGAGAGTGGGTGGCTGCTTTCCATGGACCTTTAATACCTGTCCCGTCTACACAAGAGCGTGATGTTACCGCACCGTCCATCCTCCAACACGCGCTACCCGGGCCATCTGGTACCCAAGTGCAGCCAGGATTTGCAAATGTGAGCATTTTTACCTCTAGTTATAGAAATATATATCTATTTCTTCCAATGTTTTTTTTAGTCTTTTCTTTTTCACTATTTTTCGACACTGTAAAAGTGTCTCTCAGAGATATTTAAAAAAATGTTATTTTCTCTATAGTCCTACAACCATTGTTTTAAATTTCTCTGCTCCCCCTCCCTCGGAGATATCTAAATATAATATTTTTTTTTTGCAAAGAAACCGCTCTTTTTCTAATCTTTCCAATTTTCCAATTCCCCATTGTAGGCATCTTCGCTATTTTCAACCTTATAATAATATTTTTAGCTAATTTTCTAGTTTACTGCTATCTCACCATTTGAAACTCAAAATGCTATTTTTCGCCGTGAATATTATAGTTTTAATTTTTGGCATAAGGCTCCGCACATGCATATAAATAGATCTGTTTCACCCCTTTTCCTGTTTTGTTCTATCATTAGCGGTTAGTGGTTAGGCCAAGTCTAGGCTTTCAATGCTTTTTACGTAATTCTGTGTTTGTCTGAAAATAGCGAAATTGTCTGCAAAATTAGCGATAGATATTTAGGACATTGGAATTCTATGTAAGAGCGAAACAAGTTATACCCCCAAAAATAATAATTGCTATTTATGACATTGCTGAAAAAGGGGGAGAGGGGTTGTTTTTTTCTCCATCAAATTAAAACGGTTTCATGCAGACAATTGCAATAATTAAGCGCAGGCCTATGCAATCTCTATTTGGAGAACCGGTGAAACGAGTTATGTTCAAATTAAGGTCTAACAATATATTTAGGACATTGCTGAAAGGGGGGAGGGGGGGAGGACATGCCTCAATTCTATCACCACCAAAGTGAAAAAAAAACAAAAAACTTTCTTCACGCGTTGGTGAACGGGTATGGGAACCGGGAATTCGCTAAGAAAAAGATAGCTTTTTGCGCCGTGGCGGCCAGGAAGCACCGGTGGGCCCGAGAAGCGCTGCGTGAAGCACTGAGATGGCCGGCTCGGAGGAGGAGCATTAAATAGTGGAAATTAGGAGGGGAGTTGTTTGAACAAAATCAAAGAGTGCCTTCTATGTAATGTGTTTTAGATTGTAAATATCTTATATTAAATTGGAAATTGGAACTTTCAGAATATCGATAGAGTAGGGAACAGTGAATTAACCAAATGCTACTATGTGCATACTGCTACTACTACTACTAAGCGCGTTTTAAATAATACGTAAATAATAATCCAAATTTAAAAACAGTAGGGGTGATTTGAACACTTTGAAAATAAGTTATTTTTCATTTATAGGTTGCATTGGCCCCATACTCGTCGTCATCATCATCATCATCATCATCCTCATCAGTTGGAGAAGGAGTGGACGTACCTATGGGGCTCTCCAACAATTCACCATGGAGCGACTCTGTACTGGAAATTCCAGATAATATTGATGATTTTTTAAATGATTTTCTTTTAAATGTAGATAATAGCGCAGTTGAGCAGGGGGACTTGAGTCAAAACACCTTGCCACTTTTGGATGATTTTACAAATGAATTAACTGGGAACCCTCCTCCTCTAGCCTCCGATACCCTAACGAATCCACTTCAAACAACTGAAGTGGAGCATTCGCATACCCCAAATATTGAACAATGTGGAGGGGGAGGGGGTGTTGATGATATACAAGAGGGGGAGGGGGGTAATGTCCAATTTACAACATTTCCAGACTTTCAGCTTTCAAATTCGATATTAAATGCAATAGCTGTCTACACTGCAACTTTTGGGGATCCGTTTAATTCACTTATGGGGGGAAATTTTGTGTTTGACCCCGTAGAAATTGTGCATGAATATGTAGATAAAATTCGTGCACTGCTGGAGAACCAAATTCAATTGTGGGGAGGGGGGAGGGATTCAATTAAGGTTTCAATTGTTTTAAAGATGTTTTATTTAAATGAGGGGAAAAGTGAAGTTTACCACCATTATATATATTCCGAGATGCGTTTGATTTATCCAAATTTAGAAAATTTTGAGTGTTTTTTGCGAGTGGATAGGTCAAATTATTGCGCATCTTGAGAACTATAACGAAAATGGGAGCGACTCTGTAGTTCTTTATGTTGAAAATTTAAGTGTTAATATCTGTAAATTTAAGAAAGATTTTATTTTGAGGGGGGCAGGTGGGGGGTATGACAGGGATACAGTTTTAAAATATAATCCAGGTTTAGTAGGTTGTCGTGGTGTACAGCGGATTTGTTTTGAAACAGCTGAAAAATGTTTCAAGTACACTTTCCTCCTATCTGCATTCGAGCCTCTTGCACGTGACGCTACCAAGACGAATTTAGACGATTGGGCTGTACATGGGAAGGAAGGGTCCAATTTTCCCATTGTAGATTTCACTTGTTTAGAGGGGAAATACCCAGTAACGCTAAGATCCATTGATATTTTTTAAGGGGCTAATGCCCATTTAAATATCGGCGTTACTGTGGTTCAATATGAAACTGAATTTGAAGATGGGGTTCGTTCTAAAAAGAAGGGGGTGGTTTTCCCAGTAAGGGGCCCGTCAATTGATTTGGTCAAACACTGGGTTTGGTTGTTGTATACACCACCATCTAGTGACTTTGCCAATTCAATTGGCCATTTTAACCCGATCACAGACATCAGCAGAGTTCTGGGGGGTGGTAAGAATAAGGGGACACGTTTCTACTGTCCAACATGCCTCTCTAGATTTTGGACTTAATTAAAGCTGCAAAATCACATGAGGCACTGTAGAGGGCATGGCTACCAGACGGTTTCAGGGGATAGGGCCATTTTACGTTTCAAAAATTTTCAAAACACCCTCCTCCAGTGCAACGAAATATCTTTAGACTGTGAGACAGTTCTAACACCATGCGGTTGTTAGAAATAGTAGAAACATTGGATGAGGAGGACGAGTGCATGATCAAGGCACTGACTAAACTAATTGGCACAGCTAATGGCGCTATTTCTCGTTTGAGAAATACCCATTATCCAATGGTGTTGTCTGCAGAGGATCGTCTCGCGATTAAAAATCAAAAAATATGTTGGGTTTGTAAGGGGGAGTTTGCAGAGGGGGATAAGGGGACTAAAGGGAAAAGAGGGGCAGGGAGGGGGAAAGTTAGAGATCATAATCACTTGTGACAGGATATATCCTCTGGGGGTAGTGATTTTAGAGGGGTAGCACATCAATCGTGTAACTTAAATGTTAGCCAACAGTTTTTTATTCCAGTTTTTATCCACAACTCAAATTACGACTTAAAATTTATTTTACCGGCACTGGCACGTATGCACAGGGAGGGAGGGGGAGTAGACAGTCCATGGGTAAACAGTTCATTTACCTATAACATTATTCCCAAATCGGCCGAGAAGTTGTTGCTTCTCGAGCTGAAATGGCAGGCAGTGGATAATGGGCATACGCGTTGGAATAAAATCAGGTTTTTAGATTCCTTTAGTTTTTTTTTCCCAAGGCATTGAGTCAATTGATTCAAGTGCAGAAAAGCGACAATTTTGATAGCTTTCCCTTGCTTAAACAGCACTTTCCAGACAGTGAAATGTATGACCTATTGACCTGCAAAGGTGTATACGCATACGACTATTACTGTTCTGGCGCTCGCTTAAGCGAGCTGAAACTACCTCCAATTGAAGCTTTTTACAATTCACTGATCAGTAGTGAATGCACAGCCGAGGACTATGAGTTTGCCAAGAAGGTGTGGGCTAAGGGGAATTGTAAAAATGGGTGGGATTATTGTAGACTGTATTTGGCCAGTGACGTTTTAACTCTGTTGGATATAGTCTGCAAGAACACAGACCAAATCTATTCAGAGTTCGGGTTAGATATAGGCTACTATTTTTCCACACCATATTTGGTGATGGATTTGATTTTAAAAATTAGTAGGGAGGAAATAGGCCTAATCACCGACGTAGATCAGCACCTTTTTGT
>JAQQPU010026450.1:0-11504 GCA_029168905.1 Artemia sp. Kazakhstan ARC1039 | reverse complement strand
AGTTTAACTTTACCCATACAAAATTGATATTATTGGTACCACTAATCACGACTATTATTTCAAACAATAGTCTACGCAAAATATTAAGAAAATTGTGTATTATTGTTGTATGTGTTTTAACCTATATAACTATGAAGAGCTTATGATTCTGCCCAGATATTTATATTCTAGGAAGCAGAATAGCCAGTGCATATTAATTATTGGTGTACCAGTACGCAACACGGATACAGCCCAGCAGCATCTACTTATCATTCGTCAACCACCGATAAGTACTCACCAAGGAAACCCCTGAAGGCAATACCCTGACGACAATCCCAATCACCAAAGCCTAGTACCAGGTAATTTTATGTCAAGCAGTGTCGGCAAACCGAGAACCCCATATATAAGTATATATCTGAATTAATGATTACCTAGAGAACCACTCCGACCAGTCATGTCATAAAACTGCATAAATATCCGTCGGATCAAAAGCTTAAGTTTCGACTCTATCCAATTATTATTAGATGTCAAAAAACCAAACCATCCTCCACGAGAAGAAGAACCAAACATGATCAATTTAATGGAAAATATTAACTGTGCGTGCTAAAGTTTTTCCCAAAATGAAGTATTCAGAGAAGAGAACCAACCAGTTATTATTGTTTTAATCTCCATATTAAGCCCTCAATGATTGCGTATTATTTAACCGGGTATCAAAGACTATGAATCGAGCCAAGGCCCTTAGATCAAGTTTTGATCCTGACATAGATAACGTTAAATGTCGTAACACAGCCCAAAGTCCAAATGAAAAAATGGACTGAGCGTAAACAACTTACGGGTAACATAGACTATACGAGTAGTAGATTTTCTTAAGGTTAAAAGTGTCAAGAAGAGATACCCAGCCCAGCGATAAATATACCCATTTCATGTAATCAATTTCCCAAGAGTTATGTACCTAGTATAAAGCACAAGAAAGACAGAATGTGAACAATTTACGGGAAACACAGACTGTACGAGCAGTAGATTTTCCCGAGAAGTATCCTAAAGAAATTTCCAGTCCAGCGATCAAGATACCCATTTCATGTATTCAACTACCCAAGGGTTATATACCGAGGATACATTTCAACGAATCTACAACATCAACCCCCCATATACGACGTGACAAACCACGTACGGACAATTTTATGCGTGTAGTCGTACTTTTGAAAAACATACACACTTATCCCTAGGAACAAGTGCCAAAAGGCGAAACGCCAAGAAGACAAACCATAAACAATTAGCCAACACAGTAATTAACTGAATGGAAGCCTAAAGTAAGAGTGACAACTTATGTGAGTATTATAGACACATAGAATGATGAAGTAGGTGTGAAATCTTATGTATATAACTTTTAACTTTAGTGAACATAGAGAAACTTTTCATAAAACAAATAAAAATAAGTGTAAAATACATAAGCTCAGTGTTGCAATCAGTCATTGAACTTAAAATCTATTAATGTGTCAAACTTTTCCTTGCAAATTATTTTAATTTCAGTGTGTTAAAAATTTAGATGTAGTTACGTGTTTTTGAAGTCAGATACTTATCATACCAATATAGCGTCAGGTGGAAGCATAAACTAGCATTAGAAGTAGAGAACATGTACCAAATTAAGCAATAAAGTAATTACAAAAGCAAAACTTAATTATTTGAAACCTTGTAGAAGTATTAGCATATCAAGTGAAGGAATAAAAATATAATCGTATCATTATAGCTTCAGGTAGGAGTATAGTCATGTATTAGAAAAGGCAAATATGTACCATTTTCAGTGATAAGATAAACGTATCAGGTGAAGGTAATCTTAGGGTTAGGTGGAGGAAATAATAATGATTATTTAATCGTATAACCAAATGTGTTAGCCAATAGGAACTCTTTGGCCCTTTCGCCAAATAAAGTGAGTAGGTGATAGACTTTTAAGTAATGTTGTTATATATAATCTAATAAAGCAATCGCGGATTTGTAAAAAAAAGTAGAATAAGTTTTACCAAATCAGAGCTAATTCAAGTGATTAGTACTAAAATAAATTCTTTTAAAGAAAAATCAAAATTTGAAAGTGTAAAGAGAGAGCATAACACAACGATGAGGACATCGTTAAGAATGGGAAGGATGATATGTAATGGGATCAATTCTGAAAAAATACATTAAATTTCCCCAATTAAAGTTACCCCAGTAAAGTAACATCACCCAAAAATATGAATTAGAAAATTCAAGTAACCTACAGATCAAATATGTCTTCAAGCGTTCAATTTAAAATAGTGAAACAAATGTATTTAATTAAACAATACATTGTAAGAGTCTTTTAGCAAGTCTCAAGCGTTTCAGTTTAAAATAGCGAAACAAATGTAGTTAATTAAACAATACATTGCAAAAATCTTTCCCACAGAAAATGTAATAAGCAAATCCGTTTCCGCATCACCAAAATATGCAATAAATATTAGCCTGACCAAATCTTATATGAGAGGTGACTGACAAAGTAATTCGAATAATAAGAGCTCGAAATACCAAACTATCAAGAGAGTAAGATTTTTAATACAAAAAAAGTAGTCACTCGAGATGCAAAATATTTTTGTATAAGCTAATTGCATTGCTGTGGAGACTAAGTTTAAAACTGGGTATCTCAATGCAATTAAATTGCATTTATCCTTTACCAACTTTCACAGAAATAAATTATAAGTCCTCTGAAAATCAAGTGACACACTGCTAGCAAAATGTTACAGTGTAAAACTTTGTCCGTTCCGAAAAACTTCCAAAGTGCTATTATAAAAAGCTGTAAATCATAATTAAAGTTACAATGTAAAACTTTGCTTTGTTAGAAAAATTCCAAAGTGATACCGTAAAAGTCATAAACTCTAATTAAACCCAAGTAGCCCATTGGTGTATACCCATCCAATAGCAATGTAGGACAAATAATGAAACCAATAGAGTAAATGTAAAGTATTTTTTAGTAAAGCCTAAACGTAATCTCAGGCGAAATTGCAGGGAGTAGTTAGTTAGAACTTAGCAATTTTGGGGCAGTCTGGTCTAGTCTACCCTGATAGAGACCACTATAAATTTCTCGTGAAATGTATTGTGTGACTTTAGTTGTAGCCTATTTTGAATAAACTCGTGTGCGAATCTATTATCAGTGAATTAACTTTTGCGTTGTATTGCCCCAGATGACAATTTTATTAGTGCCTTGTACTGCAATGTGTCTCTGATATTACCACCGAACTCTGCTACGATTATGTGAGTAAAAATAAACACATTACTTTCATACTTTATTCTCTCTATGTTAATATTTCTCCGAATAGCTAGTCCTTATGGCTCCACTCACTCCCAAGGGAAATTGGAACCTTTCAACCTGATTTCGATTCAGTGTGGCCGTTAGTATAAGCTCCCCAATTGAACCGTCGATGTAAGCTCCCAAGTCTAGAAGTTCTGCCTCCACTCAGGTAAGCCATGTGCGAACAGGCATCCACGACTTTAACTAAATTTCCTCATTGAATTAACCAATTGGAATTTCCACTTTAGGAAACATCAGAAGATATAAGAACAAATTATTCATATTTTAAACCCTCCCTATTATAATAACTTTCATTTTTATTAAAACCCCCCCATTAGAAATGAGTATTTCGGGGATAAACCCACAAGTGTATATAAGCTGGGTTCTCGTGGCAATATTTATTAGGAAATCCCGTCTCTGGAGAATAAAAGCTGGTTAGATCAGCTTTCTCCAAACACAGTGGAATTTATACTCAGTGAAGTTGTTGATTTTAAACAATGGCCAACAAATGCAATTGAACAGACCGAATGTAGAGCTATTCAAAATTCTATGCCAACCCAAAACCACTGAGGTTGACGATATTAGTGAAACAATATCCCCACCCGCATTTATACTTCCAGATTTTTCCCTATCTAACAATCCCTTGCACCATACAAATGTCTGGAGCGCAAATTTCATTGAATCTGTCAACTCTTTAATATCAAGAGATATAATAACAGAGCCCCTGGCTATTACTCATTTCTATGTTAACAATATTCGATCCCTTCTTGAACAACACATGGGGATTTGAGGCCAGAGGAACAGTTTGAAAGCATCTATAGCACTAAAAATATTTTTTTTTAAAGAAAATGTTAGCAAACTCTATTCAAAATACTTACATAGAGAAATTCTTAGTAATTTACCAAAATTTGGCCGATTACCAAGAGTTTTTTTGGATTGAAAAAGCAGCATTGTAACTAAACTAGATAATTATAGCAACGGGCTAGCTGAATGGCTGTTCTAATTATATAAAATATAAGACTTAACGAATGTAGATTTAAAAAGGACTTTATTTTAAAAGGTGGACAAGGGGAAGGAAGGGCTATTGAATTAAAATATAATTCAGATTAGGAGGTTTGTAAAGGAATACAATGAATCCATTTCAATGCAAGGCAACAGTGTTTCAAGTAAGCATTTTTGATTGCCGCTTTTAGACCTCTATTGAAGGATGTATCTAAGAAAACGTTGGACGAATTAACATTTAATGGGAATGGATTAATGTTTTCTAAACTAAATTTTAATTTTTTAAATGGCCAATATCCCGTAACATTGATCGGAAAATTAATCGTAACACTAACCTTAGATATTTTTCTGCGGGCTAATGCACATTTAAAGATTGGTGTTATGGTGTTGCAGTACAAAACAGAATGGGATGATGGAGACTGCATACACTCTGCATTGACCAGTCAAAATAAAACAGTGAATGGTGCAATTTGTCGTCTTTGCTACCCAAACTATCCTATGCTCCTATCACCAGATGACAGATTGGCCATTTAAAATCGCAAAATATTGTTTGCAAGGAGGAATTTGAGCTGGTTGTAGGGAATGGGAGAATCATGAAAGTGATTGGCCATGATCCTTAATGGCAGGGAATTAATTCGGGAGAAAAATAACTCTAGAAGGGTTGCAAATCAATCCTGCAACGTAAACGTTAGACAGCAATATTTCATACCGGTTTTTATACACAGTTTTAATTATGATTTAAAGTTTATTTTATCAGCGTTGGCCCAAAGTGCCATGGGAGAAGTTGAATATAACGAATGGATAGATGAAAAATTTCATATAATATCATACCCAGATCACATGAAAAGTTACTACTGCCAGAATTCATGGGAAAACAGTTGACAAGGGTAACATGTATTGATGTAGGTACAGAAAAGCGAAAATTTTGATAGCTTCATGCTCCTTAAACAGCACTTTCCCGATGATGAAATGTATGATTTATTAACGTGTAAGGGCTCTGATACTTTGATCTTATCAATTTTTTTCTGAGCTATCCAACTAAAGAATTTGATAAAGAATTTATTTACTATGATACTTAGATTTGGTCAGTGTTATCAAACATATCTGTCAAAAGACATTGATACAGAATTTGTTCACGCTGATGCTTAGATTTTGTTAATGTTATCTGATGTATAGACAAAAGGAAATTTATAAGGAATTTTACCAATCTAATATATAGATTTTGACAGTTTTATCAAACGTATCTGTCTAAGGACATTGATAAAGAATTTATTCACTCTGATACTTAGATTTTGTCTATGATGTCTGATTAATCCGATAAAAGGAAGTTGATAAGGAATTTATCCACTCTATTATATAAATTTTGACAATGTCATCCAACCTATTCCACAAAGGATGATTTTAAGGAATTTATTCAGTCTGATACTTAGATTTTGTAAAATATATCCGATGTAAGTGACAAAAATGTTGATAGTAAAAATTTATTCACTCTAATACTTAGATTTTGTCAATGTTAAAAAATGCTATTTTAGGCAAGTGGAGGAGGCTCATAAAATTGGAGAGAGGGGCCATTGGATGTTGGGGGGAGGGTCATTAGGGGTTGAGGTCCTTGGTTGTTAGGGTCATTGGTAGTTGCGGTATTTGATGGTTAAAATCCATAACCATCTCTCTAGTTAATTTCTGAGGAATCCAAGGACTATTTTAAATAAACGTATTCTTGATAACAGTGATAAACGTTGATAATTCTTGATAAACATATTTTAATGACAACATTGACACTTTTTAATTGAATCTTTTCAAAAGAGTATAGATAAGATCATTTTATCGTAGTAATTGACAAACACCATTTATGATGAGCAATACCGGTCCTTTATGCAATAAGAGACGAAACTAAAACAATTAAATAGCTAACTAAGTCCAAAATATGGAATAGTTTGTAATTTCCTGTGATTATCTTTTAATGTATTTTTTTTGAATAGTAAGAGAGGAAACTCAAGTGATCAAGCAGCTAACTAAGTCAAATGTATGCAGTGGTATGCTATAGTAATGATCATCTCTTAGTGTATTGAATCACAAAATTAAAATTATTGTTCAGACATCATATATATTTTTGCAGTTTGCAGTTAAATAAAATTATTTTAATTATAATTTCAGGAATTATTCTAGTTTCAGTTATCGAATGTTTTTTTTAAACCCCTCAAATATTACTGTATTTTACATAATAATGGACAGTTAATATAAAAAAAATATCGACAAACACCATTTATGAGGAATTATATAGGTCCATTATGTAAATGGGTTCAAATCTTACCGCAGGTATACGATTATGATTTATGAACAAAAATCAAATATCTTTGAAAAGACATCAAAATGCAGTTTTTAGGGGGAAAATTTATTCTCTCTCAGATACAATTTATTTTAGTTATAACTGATTTTTTTTAGTTATAACTGATTTCTATTATCAGTTCTAGAGTTATAATTGAATTAGTTATAACTGAATAGAGAATTCAAACTAAAGCTTTTTAGAGATCTCCAAGATCGCACTGCCTGCAGCAATATTTTTATTTAATACAATGCTTCTTTTTTTCTATTCAATAGTACCATTTCCGGGCCAATGATCGTGAAGAAAGTGTAATTTGGATCGGCAATAATTCAAGCATATTGTTTGTTGACAAAGGTGTCAACAAACGTTTTCAGATAGGATTTTGACTAAACTGGAGCGCTCTATGAACCTTTGTGACAAACCGTTGTTGTACATCCATTTTGAAGTCACATGATTAACAACAATAATTTTTTTGGCAGAAGGTCAACAATAAGTTTTTGTTTTGAAGGTGAACAATGCAGTCCATCCACCTTGACTAAACGCCTATTGCGAGGGCTCAAAGATTCCCTTGTCACAGGTTTATTGATGCACGGGAAAACAAAATCCTTTACTGAATCGTGAAGCTCAACTGGTATCACCCCATCAATTTCAAAAAACCATCCAAACGGTCCATTCTCCTCAACACTGTCAATGTTGGGGAAATGGGGAGCTTGAGGGTCATTGAGCCATTTACAGTCACCACAAGGTATTGCATAATGGGACATGGCCAAGGGGTAGAGAGAATTCATATCAAGAAAAACTGCATCCGATTTTGTCCCCGTCTACTCTCCAGTTGGATCAGTTTCCAAGATACGATCCCCGTGAAAAACATATCCACCCGTCATTGACCTTTCAATGAACAGATGCTGATCGATGTCAGTGATTAGCCAAATTTTTTCCCGCTAATTTTTATGATGAGGCCCATCACTAGGTGAGGAGATGAAAAATAATACCCCAAATCAAGATTAAATTCCCCATAGATTTTGTCCGTGTTTTTACACATAATGTCTAAAAAAGTTAACAGATCATTCGACAAATACAGCTTGCAGTAGTCAAAACCCATTTTTGAACCCTCCCTCTGCCCACACTTTTTTAAGCAAAACTGCATTCATCGAGGGTGCACCAACGATCGTGTAGACTTTCGCAAAAGGAATCGATCAAGGAATAGTTTCCTCGGAGAATCTTGACATGGAACAATAATAATCATAATTGTTCCATATTTTATGTTCTATGGGCTTTTATGTGTTTTATGGGCTACTGCTAAAAATGCATATTTAAAGAATTGCAGCCCCGTGTCAAAATTTAAACTCTGAACTTCTTTGGTAGCCAACAAATCTGGGTGGAATTTTATTTTATTACCCCGCCTTCCACTTAAAATGAAGTTTTTTTTTAATCTACAGAGATTCATATCCATTTGTTCAATGTATAAAATTGTGGACCCACTTCTCTCTCGTACAACGTGTCCAAAGTCAAAATTAATTTATTTACCCAGTTGAAAAAGTTGCCCTCAAATTCATTTAGACCAGTGTAAAAAAGATTCATTGCAAGTTGAAAAATGAGAATAAAAATGTCCCCAGATGTCTCCTTTTTTAAATAAACTTTTTGATTTACCGATGCTTTTATCCCCCCTTGACACCCCTCCATTTCTGAATCTGAATCTCAACATGTGCTTGAATTCGGTCAATGTAGGTATGAAGAACATTTACAGAGTCTGTTAAAATAACGCCCCCGTCAACCAAATTTTCTTCAGGAGGAATAAAATCTACCATATGTGTTTGTAAGTGACCTAGAGCAGATTTTAGCAAATAAAATTCACGTAATTCCGGAGATGAGATGTTATTGTCTTGTTCTGCACCTATTTGCACAGAACCCAATTCACTAATAGTAAAGTCATCGTCAAAAATGTCCCAGGAAAACTTAGGTCCAACAATTTGCATTGTTGTTCCTGTATCATTAAGAAGAATGGTTGGGGGGTGACATACAATTGTCAATACCACCACCCCCAGTCTGTTCAATTGCAATAGTTGGAGATGGAATGAGCCTAGGCCTGCTAGTTCATATTCCAAGTTGTTTGGGGACATATGATCGTGTCAGCCTGTATTGTCCTGTGATGGGATTTCTTTATGAGGACCCGGTTAAGATGCACTAGTAACATCCCCTAAATGCTCATGCATAAATCTATCTGTCATTCCGGATCCTCCATTATGTCAATATCACAAGTTAAATCATCTAGACTAGCCTTGTTCCCAAAACAATCATTAAGAAAACCTCAATGCCACTCCATATTATCTAGAAATAACAAAGGTTCGTCTCTAAACTCCATCGGTGGTGATAGAATTGGTCCAGTAAATGCCGATGTTTCTTAACCCAATGGCACTGCTAATTCATTAATCTATAGAAAAAGGTTTTATTTTCTAAGTGAAATAAGCATTATTTCATAAAGTTGAAAAATCATGTTCATTGCTAGTCGTATGTTTACATGAATATTTAATACATACCATTTTTCCCCATACCATCCACAAAACTCAATTCCTCCTAAAATTATTTAAATTAAATACTTTTTGCTTATAGCATTATTTACAGAACAAATGCATAATGAATTACAAATTTATTTAGTAACATACACACACAAACACACAATAAAATAGTGAAAATTATTACGTTGTTATTGAATTTGCAATATAAAAATATATAATTTGTATGTATATTAATGTGAATATTTATTTTTACAACCTTAGCTAAAATTTTATTTAGGAAATCAAATTTTTCATAACAGCCTTTTGGATCCAGTTCTGAATCATTTCTTTGACACATTTTTAGAAATTAGCAAATTTCAAAGCCAGTTCAATAATATCCTATTGTTAACATCTCATACCATCATAAACCAATCCATACTTGATCAACTGATATTTAGAAACTACAGAATTTACTACAAAATCATCAGATGTGAGATTAAATCAGAACTTAATTTACGCCAAGACATTGTGCTATATGGCCCAAATGGCTTATGTTATTGAAATATGTGAAAATTCTTTGTGCTGGAAAAATATGTGAAAATTTAAAAATCAATAATGCTATATGTAATTTATCAAAGGTAATTTTAAAATGAAAAATAAACGGAAGATCAACCGCATCACACAAATAAATTAAATTATTAAGCGAATAAAATTTAAACTTGACTAATTCATAAACTTGTCTAATGTAACTTGAAATCTAGCTTAAGCAAACAACTAACATTATGTTTAAGCCGCTTGGGGTCTAGTTAAAACAGAAGATGTAAATGAAAAAAGATAAACGAGAAATTGTCAGTCCTAGAGACTGAGACAAAGAGAACCAAGGATGAATTTCAAATTGAAATCCTTCGACAAAAAAAGAATATGGCCTATATTGGACCAGAAACATAGCCCTAAGGAAACCCATATAGTGTAGATGCACATAATGACCTAAAGATGGCTGCAAGATAGCTGTAAACGAAAGGAAGTTGTTTTGAATGGAAAATATTGAGAATTAGGACAATTTGTCTTTGAATGGGGAGTATTGTGGTTAGGAATTTACTAATTTACATAATTCAAACAGCATAATTTATACACAATTCTTTCCCCAGGACTGATCGTATAGGTTTTAGTGTTTACGATGTGTGCAAGTTTATGCAAGAGAATAAATGAGTCTGAACAGCTAATGAAAAAGGCACGGAACAAGGATCAGCAAAAATCACATTGAATTGCAAAGGAAAACGTGTAAAACAAAATATTTGGTTAGAATACAAAGTAAAATTACAATGGAGTGAAGAAATATGTTAATTTAGCTTGTTTGATTCTGTGAATGATAAACCAAAAAGACTAATTGAATTTACACGAGGATTATTAAGCTGATCTTTCTCCCTAGAATGATGGATTGTTATTTTAGCCTCTGCAAAGGTACATAGGAAAAAGACAATGAATTCACGCCTAAATCTCTTAACCACCATGGAATGAAGTGAAGTTGTCGCTAATTTATCTAAAAGTGGTAGCTCAGTTTATTGCTCCTGTGTCTTTTGGCATTATGATTTCGTCAATAAACAATTAATGACACAAAATAGCTTAAGATCGTGTAAATACTAGCATTTAAGATTATAATTTAAAACACAGGATATTTATCAAAGATCCTTGATTTTTGACTCACACCGCCAGGAAAAAAACCTTATTTGGGATGCAGAACCTTTGAAACACCCCTGAGAGCTGGTGAGAAAAAAACATAATTCACCTGAGTTTCTGAAGTCTCAATATTCATTTTAAACGGAAAGTGACTTATCTGGGATATTTTAATGTCATTTTTTGAAAAAGAAATTGAAACCACTTCTTTGAAAAGAAAATTGCTCCGTCATATCTTTCTTTTTGTAAACTGTGAAATTTTCAGGCCATATGAAACCCTTTAGTTCCTGGATCGACAATTAAGTCATGGGAGCTTTGAGAATCTGACTCCCTCATTGCTACAGCTTGAAAACTAGCTAACATTTTAAATGTGGAAAGAACAGAATAACACATTTTAAATTTGGAAAGAACAGAATAAGACATTATAAATATGGAAAGAGCAGAATAACATATTTTAAATGTGGAAAGAACAGGAAAACACATTTTAAATGAGGTTCAGAAATGTGATGACAAATGTGGTTCAGAACAAAGGAAAGGTACCAATCCTTATGAAATGAAAAATCGCCAAGAACGTTCATGAAGTTTTAGATTAAATACTCAGTTGTGGTATAAGGTCTAAATCTCTTAAATTATATTAAATATAAGAGAAATTTTGTCATTATCAGATGATAAAGGTGAATTGTCCGAATTTAGAAAATATAATATAAGTAAAAAAATTATAAATATAAAAAATAAT
>JAQQPU010026449.1:0-11506 GCA_029168905.1 Artemia sp. Kazakhstan ARC1039 | reverse complement strand
TTTTTCATTATAGTCCTAGAGAGCGGTATTGAACCACATTTTCCGTAAAGCCTATTGTTTGGAATACGGTCAGTCAGCCGGGTACCCAGAACAATTCTTAAGCAATTCCTCTGGAAAACACCTAGCAAATCTTCATCCGTTTTTCGAAGCGCCCATGCTTCAGAGCCATATTTGACTACTGTCATCACTGTAGTTTCTAATATTCTAATCTTGGTTTGCAGACTTATCTTCCTATTCTTCCAAACTATTTTTAATTGGTGAAAAAACACCCTGAGCCTTGGCTATTCTACTTTTAACATCTTCACTGCTTCCACCGTCTTTACTAATAATACTACCAAGGTAAGTGAAGCTACCCACTTAATCAATCTTTTTATTACCCAATGTCACATTTTCATCTTCACTTATACCTGGCCTTAGTGACTTCGTCTTCTTAACATTAATTTTCAAACCTATTCTAGCACCAAGAACTCGCAAAACCTCTAAAAGTTCATTTATTTTGTTCACACTTTCCTCTAGGATGCTTAAATCATCAACGTAATCTAAGTCCAGGAGACTTTTTCCTCCGTATTTGATCCTGTGGTCTCCCATTATCTTTCCTGTGCTCCTTAATACAAAGTCCATCAAAATAATCCATATAAAGGGGGATAGAACACAGCACTGCTTAACTCCTGACTTAATGCAAAACGAGCTGCTAACCTTATTGTCTACCTTAACCACAGCAGTGTTATTCTCGTACATAGCACTAATCACTTTAATGTATTTGTCTGGTAGACCATACAAGGATAAAACCTTTGCTAAAGCTCTTCTGTCAATTAAATTGAACGCTTGCTCATAATCTATAAAACTAAGGACCAAAGGTGTTTGACAACTCAGGTACCTCTCAATTATTAACCTAAGAGTGAAAATTTGGTCGACGCATCCTCTACCTCTTCTAAAACCGCACTGATCTTCTCTTAAAACTTTGTCAATGGCATCTCTCAGTCTAAAAAGTATCATATTAGTAAGTAATTTGCTACCTACAGAGACCAGACTAATGCCTCGATGATTACCACACTCATTTTGATCACCTTTCTTAAAAGTTATCGAATAAAAAGGAAAATTATACGTCAGAATATAGAGGAGACGTCAAAACTAATATCGAATAAAAAGGAAAATTATGCGTAAGAAAATAGAGGAGACGTAAAAACTAATATCGAATATAACGGAAAATAGCCCAAATGTATGATTTTTTTCAAAAGTCCAGGTTCTTTCTCAATTCCATGAAGCTGAGGAACATTTACTTCAAAGTTGAACATCCGAAACATCTTTAAACATAAATAAGTTTTAATGTATTTTTAAACATTTTATGTTTAAACATAAACACCTGAAAAATAGAGTTGTCGAAAGTAGACTTGCATGCACCAAAGAGCCTCAAATTGGGCTCTTGAAACGTACAGATTAGAAATATTTAAGGGCATTGTATGATTCTGCTTGTAACAAGTTATAAAAATTGTAATATCTACTTTAAATTTTATATATGATCTAGTATCATAGGCAGCGCGATAGCGCTGCCTAAGTAAAGAACGATGTGAGCATAATGTATTATTTATTTTTTTTTTCTTTCTCCATACCCGGGCCCTTCGTATCGAAGGAGTTGTCGTAGAAACTTCGAAAAGAGCTCATTCGATTGGAAATTGGAGTGACTAGTGCCATTTTTAATAGTCGAAAGTGATTGGAGGGCAACTAGCCCCCCCCCCCACGCCCATTATTTCCCCAAACACATCCAATCAAAAGTTTGAGATAGCCATTTTCTTCAGTGTAGTTGATTTCCAGATAGAAAATATGTTTTTGAGGAGGACACTCCCCCACAACCCTAGGGGCAAGGGTTTTAAGTTATGCCCTGAGGGCATATAAGAACGATGTTGGCACAATGTTTTATTTATTTCCTTTGGAACAGGGCACTTCGTATCGAAAAAGTTGTCGTAGAAACTTCGATAAGGGCTCATTCAATTGAGAATTGGACTGGCTTGTGCCCTTTTTAATAGTCGAAAGTGATTGGAAGGCAAGTAACACCCCTTCCACATCCACCATTTCCCGAAACAGATCCAAGCAAAATTTTAAGATAGGCATTTGGTTTAGCGGAGTTGATTTCCACATAGAAATTATGTTTTTGAGGAGGACACTCCCCCCCAGCCTTCAGGGTAAGGGTTGCAAGTTATGCCCTGGACGCATATAAGGTTTCTATAGAAGTCGTTGTCGTAGAAACTTCAAAAAACGCTCATTCGATTGGAAATTCAAAGGGCTAGTGCCCTTTTTAATAGTCGATTGTGATGGGAGGGCAACTAACCCTCCTTTCACAATCACCTTTTCCCCAAACACATCCAATCAACATTTTGAGATAGCTATTTTGTTCAACGTAGTTTTAAGTTCTGTAAATTATGTCTTTGAAGATGACAACCCCCTCACAGCCCTCAGGGCAAGGGTTGTAAGTTACGCCTTGGGGGCATATAAGGTTTTTATAGAACGCGTTGTCGTAGAAACTTCAAAAAGGGCTCATTCGATAAGAAATTGAAACGGCTAGTGCCCTTTTTAATAGTCGAAAGTAATTGGAAGGCAACTAACACCCCTTCCACGCCCACCATTTCCCCAAATACATCCAATCAAAATTTTGATAGAGCCATTTTGTTCCTCGTAGTTTAAAGTTCAGGAAATTATACCTTTGAGCAGGACACTCCCCCACAGTCTTCAAGGCAAGGGTTAAAAATTATGCCCTGGGGGCATATAAGTTTTTAGTGAAATCTTTGTCGTAAAAACTTGAAAAAGAGCTCATTCAATTAGAAATTCAAATCTCTAGTGCTCTTTTAAATAGTCGAAAGTGATTTGAGGGCAATGAACCCCCGTCTCTCGCCATCCTTTTCCCCAAACACATCCAATCGAAATTTTTTAGATAGCCATTTTGTTCAACGTTGTTGATTTCCAGATAGAAATTATGATTTTGAGGAGGACACTCCCCCATGGCCCTCAGGGCAAGGGTTGTAAGCTATGCCCTGGGGGTATATAAGGTTTTTATAGAATGCGTTGTCGTAAAAACTTCAAAAAGGGCTTGTTCAATTGGAAATTGAAATGGCTAGTGCCCTTTTTAATTGTCGAAACTGATTGGAAGGCAACTAACACCCCTTCTACGCCCACCATTTCCCCAAACATATCCAATCAAAATTTTGAGATAGCAATTTTGTTCCACGTAGTTTAAAGTTCAGGAAATTATACCTTTGAGCAGGACATTCCCCCGTTCTTCAGGGCACTTGTCCGAAACCCCTGCATAGTAAACTTTCTGTCCCTTGGCTTGAACAGCAAAGGAAATATATTGGCTTGAAAATCAAGAAAAGTGGCAGCTACTACAACATTCTGCCTAAACGGGATATTTTTTTTCTTTTGTATCCAGAGATAGCTTGGCACTGGAACATCGTAGAGAGTTGTTCAATGGCTCATTTTAAAGGAAATTAATTGGGTTAAAAATCTATAGTAACTAAAATAAATTATTTCAAAAAGAGAATAAATTTTTCCACCAAAAACTGCATTTTTGATGTCTTTTCACACTGCAGTCTTTCAAACATAATCGTATACCAGCGGTAAGATTTGAACCCACGCCTCCGAAGAGACTGGTGGCTAACACCAGTGCTTTGGACCACTCGGCCAGGCTGCCTCCCATAAATAATATATAAGTGAATCTGGGTTGCAGCAGTAGCTAGCAACCTAGCAAGAGACGATCAGTCCAATGCTAAGAAATATAAAAACCCAAAACTCCTAAAAATAGTCAGATCTAACCAAAAGTACATCATTAGAACTACCTTGTCTGAAACCCTACTAGATAAATTAGTGCTATGACGTGAATAGAAATACACAAAATTATATTGTTGTTTCTGAAGACGTCATGAGATAATACCATTGCGCCATGACGTCATGAAATAAAATCATTACGCCGTGACGTCATAATTACTATATAAGAAGCGTCAAAACTGTAAATGTTCTAATTCATAATTAGATAATGGTTAGATCAAAGCAAGCTATACGCAAGTTAAAAAAACAGTACTACACAAACAACAGAGATAGTATCTCGAAAAGAAAAAAGCAAGGGTATTCAACCGACCAGGCGTATCGAGAAGTAATAATTGAGAGAGCAAAACAAAACAGCAAGATGTGTTATCACAATGATGAAGATTATAGACATGCAAAAATTGAGACAACCAAACAAAAGATCAAGGAACGGTATGGTAATGATGAAGATTACAGAGAAGCAACAATGAAGCAGGCTAGACAAAAGAGCAAGGAGCGTTATCACAATGATGAAGATTACAGAAAAGCAAGAATTGAGCTGGCTAGACAAAAGATCAAGGAGCGTTATCACAATGATAAACTTTATAGAGAAGCAACAATTGAGCAGGCTAGACAAAAGATCAAGGAGCGTTATCACAATGATGAAGATTACCGAAAAATATATTAGAAAAAAGTTGCTACCAGTATAATGGGTAGATACTGGGGTGACAAAATCTATAATGAAAAACTTATATTGTCTGCGAGGTTGTACCGAAGAACGCATAAGGACAAAGGGAAAAATTACATTCAGAAATACAAGAAGATGGCAAAAATGCAGGCTGATCTTCGTAAATTGAGAAACATTTTACGTATGTTTTACCAGGATCACGAAAAGTATTCAAAATTACAGATTAAAATTCTCTTTGAAAGAGCGGATGCTGTTGAAAAGTCGGCTAGAAATGCTTTGGCAAAGCTTCATAGTAATATCCAAAAGAAATGTTGTCAGTTTAATGAAAAGCTTCCATGGTATGAATTGGCAACTGCGGAACAGTTTATAGATGCAATGGAAAATGTTCGACAACACAGTGAATATACGGAGGTGTACTTCTTAGAAAATTCGTATATTAATTTTGGAAGGAGCAATTGCAGTTTATGTAGCAGCAATAAAAATATATAAACAAGCATACCTATCAACAGCGAAGGAAAAGCAATGTTTTTCAATTATGGCGAAAACGAGCCTGTTAGGGTTATTAGTATATGTGTTTGTAAGACTAATGATTTAGAACAAGTTCCTTGAACACCGACTCAAAAAAAGCATTTCTAACTGTGTTTTAAACAGTTCTTTTAGTTCTACTGAATATTTGGCAAAAAATTCTCCGTGTAGTAGAACAAACTGTCCTGAAAAGTACGGGACAACTATTGAAAAATGCTCAGAATCTAGATCTGACAAGGAAATTATGATGGCTGAAGTCACCTATAACAATCTGAGTAAACATTCAAAACCAAAAAATGGGCAGCAGGTTACTTGGCAATGTCACCCTGATATCTGCAAGCTCTATCCGACGGATATTGAATTATGTCAAATTCTTTTTGATATCTTTATAATAAAGAACGAACTCTTTCCTATACTAAATAAGTCTATACAAGTTAATGATACAGCAATGATTATAATAAAGATTACATTAAAGAACGAACTTCTCGTGGTAGTGAACTGTACAGTAAGAGCAACCCGTTTCAATAGTAACTAAAACTTAAAAAAGGAAATTTTGATAAAGTATAAATCCGGGTTGCAGCGGTAGCTAGCAACCTAGTGAGAGACGATCACGTCCAATGTTAAGAAATATAAAATCCCATAGCTCCTAAAAAGAGAGTCAGATCAAAACGCAAAGTACACAATTAGTTATAATAAAGATCAAACTCTTCCCTATACTAACTTGCATAGACAACTTCACTATAGTTAAGATTACAGTACTTATATTATACATCATTATAAATTATAAAAGGTTCAAATTGTTCGAATTACATAAAGGCTCGATCATGGAATTTAAACTAAAACTAAGTAAAGGAAAATTATGCCTCCATATATTCACAGTGATGTATAAGATTTCCCATTACATCTGTAAACTGTTCCACAGTTGCCGGTCCTATAATAAAGAACGACCTCTTGCCTATACTAAATTTTATACGCCACTCAATTATAGTATAGGTTAGTAATTCAACAGATAGCATGGCACTGGAACATCGTAGAGAGTTGTTTAATGACTCATTTTAAAGGAAATTAATGGGGTTAAAAACATTTTGTAATTAAAAAAATTATTTTTATTACATTAAGAAGTTTTAATTATGTTCCTTAATTTAATAAAGATCGAACTCTTCCCTATACTAACTTGCATAGGCAACTTCACTATAGTTAAGATTACAGTATTTATGTTATACATCATTATAAATTATAAAAGGTTCAAATGTTCGAAGATTATAGAGTTAAAAATTTTCCCCCACCGGGAATCGAACCCGGGCCTGTTAAGTGAAAGTTACCTATCCTAGCCACTAGACCATATGGGACCACAAAGAAATATGATTTAAGCCATATGCATATTATTATTTTATTTGGGGAGATTACGTTCCCTGGCACCTTTTCAGAGCATATACTTGTGGATACCTTTCCAAGCAATCCGGGTTGCAGCGGTAGCTAGCAACCTAGTAAGAGACGATCACGTCCAATGTTAAGAAATATAAAAACCCATAGTTCCTAACAAAGGAGACAGATCAAATTCAAAAGTACACCATTAGAACCGCCTTGTCCGAAACCCCTGTATAGGAAACTTTCTGTCCCTTGGCTTGAACAGCAAGAGAAATATATTGGCTTGAAAATCAAGAAAAATGGCAGCTACTACAACATTCTGCCTAAACGGGATATTTTTTTTCTCTCTTTTCTTCTTTTCCAGAGATAGCTTGGCACTGGAACATCGTAAGGAGTTGTTCAATGGCTCATTTTAAAGGTAATTAATTGGGTTAAAAATCTATAGTAACTAAAATAAATCATTTCAAAAAGAGAATAAATTTTTCCACCAAAAACTGCATTTTTGATGTCTTTTCACACTGCAGTCTTTCAAACATAATCGTATACTAGCGGTAAGATTTGAACCCACGCCTCCGAAGAGACTGGTGGCTAACACCAGTGCCTTGGACCACTCGGCCAGGCTGCCTCTCATAAATAATATATATGTGAATCTGGGTTGCAGCAGTAGCCAGCAGCCTAGTAAGAGATCAGTCCAATGCTAAGAAATATAAAAACCCAAAACTCCTAAAAATAGAGTCAGATCAAAACAAAAGTACATCATTAGAACTACCTTGTGCGAAACCCTACTAGATAAATAATGAATGTTGTCATAGTTTTATATTAGAGCTATGACGTGAATAGAAAATACAGTAAAAAACGAACCTTAGTCCATAGTAGCTGAAATACAAAATATCTAGGTTGCAGCGGTAGCTAGCAACCTATTAATTACATAATCTGGGTTGCAGTGGTAGCTAGCAACCTAGTAAGAAACGCCAAATTAAAAGAAGATCATTATCCGGGTTGCAGCGGTAGCTAGCAACCTAGTAAGAGACGATCACGTCCAATGCTAAGAAATATAAAAACCCCTAACTCCTGAGAAAAGAGTCAGATCAAAACAAAAATTACACCATTAGAACCACCTTGTCCAAAACCCTTATTAAGGAAACTTATCACTCTTTGGCTTGAATAACAAAGAAAATATATTGGCTTGAAAACCAAGAAAATTGACTTTAACCACGTTATTCTCCACAAACGGGATATTTTTTTCTTTTCGCTTGATTTTCCTCCTCAACTAGCTGGGTACTGGAAAATGAAAGAGAGCTGTATAATAGCTCATTTTAAAGGAAATTGCAACATCTAGTCACTTTTGTAATTAAAAATAATCCGGGTTGCAGCGGTAGCTAGCTGAAGATGGCAAGATGGGAAGATGGCAAAAATGCAGGCTGATCTTTGTAAATTGAGAAACATTTTACGCATGTTTTATCGGGATCACAAAAAGTATTCAAAATTACAGATTAAAATTCTCTTTGAAAGAGCGGATGCTGTTGAAAAGTCGGCTAGAAATTCCTTGGCAAAGCTTCATAGTAATATCCAAAAGAAATGTTGTCAGTTTAACGAAAAGCTTCCAAGGTATGGATTGGCAACTGTGGAACAGTTTATAGATGTTTACAGTAAAGAACAAACTTCAGTCCATAGTAAATAAAATAAGATTATAATAAAAATAAGGAACGAATTGTAACCCGTAGTAACTGAATTATTAAATCAAACAGTTCTTGGCCATAACAAAGAGTTGTCTAATGGCTAATTTTACAGGAAATTGCTGTATATAGAAACCTTTTGTAATTAACAAAAATAATTATTATCATAAAATAAATCCGGGTTGCAGTGGTAGCTAGCAACCTAGTAAGAGACGATCACGTCCAATGTTAAGAAATATAAAAACCCATAACTCCTAAAAAAAGAGTCAGATCAAAACAAAAAATACACCATTAGTATCGCCTTGTCCAAAATTCCTATAAGGAAAACTTACCGTCCTTTGGCTTGAATAACGAAGAATATATATTGGCTTGAAAATCAAGAAAATTGACTTTTACCACGTTATTCTCCACAAAGGGGATATTTTTTTCTTTCTTCTTCTTTTCCACGGATAGCTTGGCACTGGAACATCGTAGAGAGTTGTTCAATGGCTCATTTTAAAGGAAATTAATTGTGTTAAAAACTTTTTGTACTTAAAACAATGTATTTTTAAAATAGAATAAGTTTTTTACGAAAAATCGCATATTTCATATTAAAGATTGATCAATGACGTCATAATCGTATACCAGTGGTAGGATTTGAAACCATATTTCCGAAGAGACTAGTGACTAACACCAGCGCCTTAGACCACTCGGCCAAGAAAAATATCCCACAAACGGGATATTTTTTCTTTCTTTCTTCTTCTTCTTCTTTTCCACAGATAGCTTGGCACTGGAACATTGTAGAGAGTTGTTCAATGGCTCATTTTAAAGGAAATCTCTAGATCTAGTACTATTTTTACTTAATTTTCTTTTAAATTAATTATTTTTTACGGAAAACTTAATTTTTTATAAATAATAAAGAACGAACTCTATTATTATAATAAAGAACGAATATTTTACCGATTATCTACTAATAACCATATATGACGTAATAAGTGAAATGATGTAATATCTAAAACCTATTTTTTACTAATAACCATATATGACCTAATGAGTGACGTGACTTAAAACATTGATAGTGACATACAGCGTTATTATAATGATGTAGTTTATAGACAAGCAAAAATTGATAGTGACAAACAGCGTTATTATAATGATGAAGTTTATAGACATGAAACAATTGAGAAAGCCAAACAAAAGAGCAAGGAACTGTATGATAACGATATAGATTACCGAAACAAACATAAGAAAAAAGTTGCTACCAGAATAATGGGTAGATACTGGGGTGACAAAAGCTATAATGAAAAAATTAAATTCTCTGCGAGGTTGTACCGTAGAACACATAAGGACAAAGGGAAAAATTACATTCAGAAATACAAGAAGATGGCAAAAATGCAGACTGATCTTCGTAAATTGAGAAATATTTTACGTATGTTTTACCAGGATCACGAAAAGTATTCAAAATTATTACATTAAAAGACAATCACTGAAATAACAAACCATTCCATACATTGGACTTAGTTAGCTACTTGATTGTTTGAGTTTCGTCTCTTACTATTTAAAAGAAGAAAAAGCCGTAGGCTTTTTCCTGTTTGTATTTATAGTTAAAAAAGAACTCAATTCCAAAGAAACTGAACACTGTGGTTCATTCATATTATCTTCATTATTTTATCCGTGTTGCAGCAGTAGCTAGCAACCTAGTAAGAGACGATCACCTCCAATGTTAAGAAATATAAAACCCCCCAACTCCTAAAAAAAGAATCAGATCAAAACAAAAAATTCACCATTAGAACCGCCTTGTCCGAATCCTCTATAAAGGAAACTTACCGCCTTTTGGCTTGAATAACAAAGAAAATATATTGGCTTGAAAATAAAGAAAATTGACTTTTACCACGTTATTCTCCACAAACGGGATATTTTTTTCTTTCCGCTTTTTTTTCCTCCTCAGCTAGCTGGGCACTGGAAAATCATAGAGAGCTGTATAATAGCTCATTTTAAAGGCAATTGCAACATCTAGTGCCTTTTGTAATTAAAAATAAAATACTTTTTAAAGTAGAATCAGTTTTGTCAAAAAATTGCATTTTTGATGTATTTTTATACTGCAGTCTTTTCAAAGATATTTGAATTTTTAAGCAATCAAACAGTTCATGGTAATGACCTCTATAGTAATAATAGCTACTTGTCTCAATAGTAACCGAAACTCCTGGAACCAAAATTTTCTATTTTGGCTTAATCGCTAAAATTATTATGTAAACTGCAAAAATATTTATGATGCCTAATCACTAATAGTAAGTTCTTAATTTAAACAACAAAAATACATGAAAATTTTATAATTAGTTTTACTTTTTGTCTCCTGGAAGAAAAATTTTTTTCATCTCAGTTCAAAGTTATTATTGTATCCTGGAACCAAACTTTTTTTGGTTTGTAACCCTTAAAGTACGTATCTCCATATTATTGTCTTATAATTGTAATTATTTAGTTTTCAGTCCAGAATCGCTAAACTTATTATGTAAACTGCAAAAATATTTATGGTGTCTAACCAATAATACTAATTTTGTAATTCAAACAAGATAAATACCTGAAAATTTAAAAATTAGTTTTTTTTATGTTAGGTTTTAGATACTCGACACGGGGTATTGTGTACTTAATAATTTTAAATTACAGTAAAGAACAATCTCTCTCTCATAGTAACTGATATGCTACATTAAAAGACGATCATTGGAATAGAAATTATATTAAAGAACGAACTATAGCCTATAGTAATTAAACTTTACGGGTTGCAGCGGTAGCTAGCAACATAGTAAGAGACAATTATCTCCAATATATTAAAAGACGATCATTGGAATACCAAACCATTGCATTTATTGGACTTAGTTAGCTAGTTGATTGCTTGAGGTTCGTCTCTAACTATTTCAAAGAAGAAAAGGCCGTAAGCTTTTTCCTGTTTGTAATCATTATTACATTAAAAGACGATCATTGGAATAAGAAATAATTGTATACATCCGCGTTGCAGCAGTAGCTATTCCGGGTTGCAGCGGTAGCTAGCAACCTAGTAAGAGACAATCACGTCCAATGTTAAGAAATAAAAAACCCATAGCTCCTAAAAAAGGAGTCAGATCAAAAAGTATACCATTAGAGTCACCTTGTCCGAAAACCCTGTATAGGAAACTGTTTGTCATTTGGCTTGACCAGCAAGGGAAATATATTGGTTGAGAATCAAGAAAATTGACTTTAACCACGTTATTCTCCACAAACGGCATATTTTTTTTCTTTTTTTCTTTCTTTTCCACAGATAGCTTGGCACTGGAACATCGTAGAGAGTCGTTCAATAGCTCATTTAAAGGAAATTAATTGGGTTAAAAATCATTAGTAACTAAAATAAATTGTTTCTAAAAGAGAATAAATTTTTCCACCAAAAACCTGCATTTTTGATGACTTTTCATGCTGCAGTCTTTTCAAAGATATTTGATTTTTGTAC